>VYXB01001948.1:332485-449821 GCA_013397135.1 Pachyramphus minor | reverse complement strand
CTGTTGTAATGAACTGATTTAAATGTGGGGGTTTTTTCTGTATTCACCCAATACATTGATTTTGAATGTTTTATCACAGCTATTTAGGAACTCCTTCCAAAGAAATTTCCAGTTATTGAAAAATTAAATGCTGGAATTAGACTTTCCTAGGGTGTAAATGGTCCAGCCAGGAACAACACAATTGCTGCTTAACAGAGGTTATAAAAAAAATACCCGAGAAATTAGAAGAGGACTCAGACAGAGATGCCTGGAAACCTTTCACCATCCACCACTTTCCTACAGAAAACAGGAGCTAACCTGTTTCAGCTTTCCTTTCACCAACCACTTTCTTTTCTTGCAACTTGAAAAGAAAATAAATGTCAACAGCTGATTTTAATATATTTGCCTCACATCTGTAGCAGCATAAGGAAAACACTAAGTCAGCCCCTCCATGTGCTGCTGCTCTGCAATAATTTATGCAGAGTGCAGGTGATCTGGCCCCTGGGACCCTGGGTACACTGATCTAACTCAGGGCAGATTAGAGGGAAAACATTCAGGAAGGGGAACTGGAGCTTGCAGAGAGCAAACTCCTGGTAAATAGTTCATTATAAGAGGCAATGTGTGAACTTTCAATGGGTTCCTTTGGGCTCCAGGCTGGGCAGCCAAGAGGGGCTCCAGGGGAGGCATCTTGGATGTGCACCAAGGGTATTTACTGGTCAGTGTGGGAGCACAAAGACCTCTGGGCTGAATACCATAAACATACAGCACACAATAGATAAATACACAGAGTGTCCTGGTTTTAGTTGGGATGGAGTTAATTTTCTTCCCAGTAGCTGGTACAGTGTTGTGCTTTGGAGTTAGTGTGAGAATCATGTTGACAACATGCTGATGTTCTAGTTGTTAGTGAAGAGACTGGGGACATACCTTCTCCTCCATTCCTTCACTCTATCAGCAGATCTCCATTCCCAAGATGTTGCAGCCATCAGCAGACCCAGCTTAGCTCCAGACACACAACAGCCACAGCCTCTCAGTTATTTTTCATCTCAGTTGACCTCAGGCTGCCTTTTTATAATGGGTACTATTAAAAGGATGACTGACTTGGAATAACCATAGCTTTTTAGCACCTTTGATTTATTTATCCAGTCAAACTGTTTGCTCTGTGACTTACACAAGCCCAAGCCACCCCAGCAGAGCAGCAGAACCCTGTGCAGAGCTTGCAGCCTCCTGACCCAATCAGCCTGATTCTCTCTCCCAAAGGCTTTGATTCTCCACACAGCCAAACCTCTGCCTTGCTCTCTCCATTGTTACCCAGTCCCACACCTCTCTGTCCCCCTGAACATCTACTTCCTTCTCCATTAAAGTGCCCTCAGCATCTCCCCTCTCCACACTTCCCACCTTCCTTTTCTCTTTGAACTCTTAGTTGTAACATGTAAGATGCTGTAGACACATCTGCACATAACTAGGATTTCTGGCTTAGAGGAGATTCTATGGAGAGAAAAGGATGCAACATCATCAACCTCTGATGCCTACCACTTGATCCCCAAAGTTTCTGTTTACTTCCCAGGCAGCCTGGTGCAGACCCATTCTTCAGTTCCCTTCCTGAAAAGGCCTCAAGTTGCAGCAGGGGAGGTTTATACTGGATATCAGGAAAAATGTCTTCACTGAAAGGGTGGTCTAACACTGAAAGAGCCCAGGAAAGTGGTGGAATCACCATCCCTGGAGGTATTTAAAAGATGTGTAGATGTAGCACTTGGGAACATGGTTTAGTGGTGGGCTTGGCAGTGCTGGGGTAGCAGTTGATCTTAGAGGGCTTTTCCAACCTTAATGATTCTATGATTTCAAAAACATCAGCAAGCTCCACACTACCAAATCCCCAGTCAAAGCCCACGAGCTACTCACAGCCTCTCTAAATGTTTGATCTAAAGGCAAAACAAAACACAAAGACAGCACAGCTTGTCATTAATATGAGATCACTCCGTGCTCCAACCATCTCAAAGCTGTAAAACCTGACTTCAAAACTTCCTCCTTCCATTTAAGGCAAAATTCTCACAAGGAGAACCTGCTTCTTACAGTACCCTAAAAACAACTATTATGTGTGGGAATTACAACAGTCCGTGAAAAATACACTAAAATAAACAGCAGGAGAAAAACTGAGATTTGGATACTTAAAATATTAAATAGTATAGCTGCTGTTTCCCCATGCAAAAAAATAGCTAATTTCTATGCATCAGCAAAGTACAGTGTTATACATGATTCCCTGCAAGGTTAAGTGTGTCTTTGTATCCACAATAGAGGTGGCCTGGGAATCACAGAGAGATATTTAAATCTGCTCCTGAGCTCTGCCGCATCAAAGCAAAGCAGTGGCTTCATTTGGGAGACTTTTTTGCCATTCCACGCACACACACACATCAAACGCTGCACATGGTTTCAAGCTGTTGCAAGGCTCTTACTCCTGCCATGCCATGATACTTCTCCAGGTGCATCCCACTGGATATGCTGAGAGGCAGAAATCTTGGGGTGATGGGCAGAGATGGAAAACCATGGAAAAAACCTCTCTGTGTGACAGTGTACTCTCTTTCAGTTCTCCTACAAGAATATTGTGGGATCTGAGGCAGCTCATGCTTTCCTGAACTCCAAGTGACATTCACCATATCTGACAAAAATGCCTCAGAGAAGCTACCATGGGTAACACACTCCAGAGTCCCCTCTCCCCAGGCTGGCTGAGAACAGGTCACACACACACCAGCGCTTGTCCTTCAGCAGCAATGACAGAAACCTGGGTTCCTCTGCAGGGACAAGACAAAATATCACTTCTGAAGCTTATTAGGTCACTTCCAGTTCCTGGAAGTGTTCAAGGTGAGGCTGCATGGGGCTTCAAGCAGACTGGTCTAGTGGAAGGTGTCCCTGCCCACGGCAGGAGGATTGGAACTAGATGAGCTTTAAGGTCTCTTCTAACCAAAGCAATCTATGAGTCACTTCATTTCCATCTCCAGGTGGGCAGCCAAGACTTTTGTTTTGCTGGAAAGCCATCCCTGGAGCTACAGCTCCTGCCAGCACCCAGACAGACCAGGAAAGCACAGCTGCTACTCCCAGGTAACTGCTGCAGTTCAGCATGGGTGCAGCTGCTCTGGTGCTGGAGCTGAGGCTGGATGTTCTGTGTAACCACCAAGTTTAGGGAACAGCTCAGTGCATTGAGACCAGCAGCAAACCCAGACCACGGGGCTCACACAGCTCTCAGTCTCCTTGAAAATCAGCAGTGGACCCATGTTCAGGGCAAACAGGAAAGAGAGAAGGAAAAAAACTGGCAAGTTCTTCATCTTAAATCATGTGGGGAAGCACCACAGTAACCTCACACATTCCTAAAACACACAGGAGTCTGTACAGGGCCCTTGCACTCCCAAAACAGCAGCAAACAGGCAGACCTCTGATAAGGTCTGATAACACCAAATTGGGGTGTTTCTTCATTGGAAGAGCAAGAAAGGAAGGCATGGGAATCATCCCAACCTCCTCTGCCAAATTAATGTCTCCACTTCTGACTGAGGACAGCTCAGAACACAGATTTAGAAAGACAACATGTGTATGTTTGCATCGTGTCCCAGCTGGGAACATGTTAGCTAAAGGATTCATGAACTATCAGCTCCAGGCAGACTGCCAGCACTGAGATTTTCAAACTTAACCATTAAATTTTGGCAGAAACATTAAAAAAAAGTAAACTTGGGATGATCTACTGAGAAGTTTCAATCAAACTGAAGCAGAAGCCAACACTCCCAGTTCCAGTACACCCCTGCTCTGCTCTGCAACAGCTTATTAAATCCAGATTCCTTGAAAAGCTCAGAAACAGGCACCAAACATTCCTAATGCCCCTCTGCTCCTCATTAACCAGCCTTCTCTCTTGCTTTTTTTAAAGTGCAGGTGAATATTTGAGAGTGCCAGGGCAGGGTTGCAGTGTTTTCAGCTCATTACACCCAGCACTCAGCTTCAAAGACAGGAAGAGGCAGGTGCTTGAGCAAGAGAAGGAGAATCTATGAAAATGCATGGTGTTGCCTCCCAAAAGTGTGGTCGTGGTGTGGCCAAGGCACATCAGGGACAGGCCCTCCCTGGGGCTCAGGCTGTCCCTGGCAGGGCTTGCAGCACACACTGCATCTGGATGCAGCCCTGTGATGCTGCCAGCTCCTCCAGGAGCAGCTCAGCAGGGATCCCCACTGCCAACTCCCTTGTTGAGCTGCTAGTGGGGGTCACTGCTGCAATCCCACAGCTCCATGGGGACAGCCTGGACTGGAGCTACAGGCTCCATTTCAGCTGCTGCCCTTCCCAGGGGAGCACACTGTTCAGTTAAGTAAACTGCAATGGGTAGAACTGTAACACCTGGGTTGGTTTCCTGATCTCTGATGGCAGGAGCTGCGTTTCAGCCTAACTGAAGGAGTTAGTCCATGAGCCAGAACCAGCCCCAGGTGCAATGGCTGTTCTGGATCCCTGTGGGATGGTGGCATGTCAGGATACAGCCATAGGCAAGTCTGAAAACTCATCTGGTTCTGTCACTGCAACAGTTACCCTCTGATTTCCCCCTGTCCTTGTAAAATAAGCATTATTCTGTGTTTAGTAAAATACAGTGGATGAAAGCACTACTACAAGTGACCTTTCACCAGCAGTGGGACCAAACAGTGGGACTGTTTAGATGCAGTACCACTGGAGTTGTTGACTGTTGACAAATTAGCAGCAAATTACTGCAGATTAGAGAGCTACAAACTCGCAGCTTTCTGCAGTCCCATGAAACAATATCCAGATTGCATTGGCAGCATCAACAGCTTTCCATTCAGCTAACAAGCTGCGCAGAGATGAAGAGAGCAAATTAAACTAACCCAAAAAGCAGATTCCTCATTTGCATTCTCGGAAGTTTTCCTGGTGCTTTATCATTTGCAGCACACAGGACATCCAGCTCCTTGTGCCAGGACTCAATAGGTGCTTGAATAACAAATGTAGAACCTGAATAATTGATTACTTGCTTCCTCATGTTAACCCCCGAACCGTGAAATCCAGGTGTGAGCCGACAACTCTGACCTCCTGCAACACAAATATTTCATTTCTTGAAACATAATGGTCTCAAAATTGCTGTTGAAAAAAGTTTCAGGCTCTAAACTGAACTACTGCTCATGTTTGCTGGTCTCTTTCAGAGAAACTCTTTTGCCAACAGCTGAATCTTCTCCTGAAACTTCTTTTTTGGGGCAATGTTTGCCTTAATACCCAGTATTAATGTAAGCCTAAGTGGTCCCTCGCCACAGGATGCTCTGAAGGTCTCCAGTGCTGCCTGTCCTGGCTCCCCATGGCTGCACAGGGAGAGCAGCCAAACCAAACTCACTCAATCCGTCACAGTTGCTCTTGTTTTTTAAGCTTCCATTTAATAAGCTTTTGCATTTCCCATTTATTTTCTCAGTAAAAATGTAAGCCCTATGCTCAGTGTCTCCAGCTATTTGTCCAGGGCAGAAGGCTGTCTCAGCTCTGACAGAGATATTTAACATCTCTAAGGCAAACAACGCAGATCTTTTTCACACTCTTTCATCTGTTTGCTCCAGCAAAGTGGCTGAGCAGCACAGAACAGAACAGTCCTGCAGAGAAGGCACATCTGCTCCGAAAAGATTGCAAAGAAAAAACAAAACCTAGATACGTTTTTCTGCTCCGGTGAATTAAACAAGCAAAGCTCTAATCACCGACTTCTGCTTTTAACAAAGCTGCAGCATTAATAACTTTTCTCTTTATTTTTTTAGCTTGTCTGTTTCCAAAGTAGGTTATAAAAACCCCAGAACTCTTATCAAGCTCTTCGGTTAAGGAAGGGCAAGGATAAGATACTTCGCTGTCTTTTCCGCGGTGCCTCACGTTGTAGAGAATAAAGCACAAATGACAAAATGTAAATTTAAACAAATGATGAATAAAGTAAGAACAAGAGTCACCCCAGCGTGGAGCTGCGCGGTGCAGCCCCCCCGCCCTGCTTTCCCAAGTAGGTCAGCGCTGCAGACGGCAGCGCATCCCTGCAGCGCCGGCTCCCTCAGCCCCGCTCCACCTTTCAGTGCAGAAGCAGCAGAGCCCCGTTCGATTCGGCACAAAAGGCAGAGGGAAAGTTGTGTGCCAGCTCAAGGTTCCCCCTGTGAAGCACCCCCTGACCCCCCCCGCCCATCTCAGCATCTCCCAGTCAGTTCCTTCCGTCCTCAGCATCACAGCCACTGACCCGGGGGCTCTGTGGTTCAACCCAGCCTGCTTTAATTTGGCTGAATCTAAGATGAGGGGGAAAAAAGGGTTTGAAGGACAAAGCCATTGGAAAAACGCCTGCAAGTTGGTTGTGGGGTTTTTTTTCCAAGCAAAAATGGGGTCACCTGGCTTCTCTTCTCAAAGAAAGCTTTCAAAGGAACCTTTGAAAATCCCTGACCTGAACTATTTCAAGTTTTGTTTCAGTTTAATCCTTATATCTTCCCCTGAGCACTGACAACAGCTTCTCAATTTTTAGTTTACTTTTCCACAGCAAATCTGACCAAGTTGTCAGAGTTCCTAAGTACAAAAAGAAGACAAAAACCCCTCTGGTGCGGTTTGAGAACCACGAATGCACAAACCAATGGGGTGACCAGTGCATGGGACTGTTTCCTAACACAGCACTGGGGGAAGGGTCTCCCTATTCCCTCACCCAGTCCTGCTGCAGCTCATTAGAATGTTTCTTTGGGAGACTGTGTTTCAGAGAAGCCTTTGTGAATTTTTAATGCCCTGTACTACTTAACGTTTGCTGAATCCACAATTTTTCCACGCCATCTCAGCAGCATCTGCTGCAGTTATGTGACCTGCAGCAGCACGCAGCCTTTCCCGGCATAACCAAGAGCTGGGGATTAGCCAGATCCCCAGGGGAGGCACAGGGGCAGTGCAGGGAGATGCTTCCAGACCCCTCTGTAGAGCCCTGTGATGCAAAGCTTCCCCCAGCCACCACCCCTGGTTAATGTGCACTCGAGTGATGCACCCACAGTAACACACAGCGATGCATCAGTGTGCTCAAACCCACCAGGGCAGCACTGTCTGCAGCCCCTGCACAGGGAACTGCTGCTCTCATCCCTTCTTTTCTCCTTAAGGTCTCACAAAGCCCAAAGGTGATGGCTGGAGAGCAGAGGGGGAGGCTGGCATGAGAAACCAGCTGGGTAACCAATGTATTGTGCTGAAGGAGGAGAAAAGGGGAATGTGGGCCATGAAAGTCAAGATACACAACCTATTTGACACACGACCCATCTGCTTTTGGCAGAACCAAATTTACTGAGGGCCCCCGAGCACTAAGGGTGATTCTTAACAGTTTAAAACAAAAACCACACTCATTTGAGCTTTCTTCTGCTCTGCTAGGCTCTAGTAGTAAAATCATTGGAATCCTTTTAATAGTTAAAAAAAAAAAAAAAAAGAAATGCCACCAGAAAAAACTTCCACCAAAACCCAACAGCATCTAGATGTTACAGAAGTGCCATCCCAGGAAATGCTATACAAGATACTCATAAGAAAACCAAATGGCTAACACTTTTTACCCAAAGCTGGGGAGCCCTGAGATGGGGAGCACAGCCCTGCTATGTTTTGTTCAGACTTATAAACAGGAGTAAAGACAACCCAGAAAGTAAGAAAGAAAAATCAAGAGCCACTGTGCACATGGAGATCTCTCTGGGGGCTGCCTGGCTTGGCGAACACTTGAGGGAAGCCTGTGCTTCTTTGAACCACTGAACATTACAAGCTTTAGCTACTGGAATAGAAAATGTTAGGTTTAGCCCTCAATGATATCTCCTGTGATGTTCCATCAAACCCTCCTCGTGTGGAGGAGGTGATTTATTAGCAGAGATTGGATCCATTTGAAGGAAGAAGCATCCTGGTGCAGGAGCAGGCTCCTCTGAGAGCTTCATCAAAGGAGCAGTTTACAGAGATGTTTCCTGTCTCCCAGTGCTAACAGCTCACATCTCACTGCCAAACTTGTCATGCAAAAGCTTTTCAGAAAGCAGACAAACATCGCTGCAGCCTTGGAGGAGCACAGCTCTCTGCAGGCTCCCCTTTGCCTGCAGGAAACCCACTAAACATACCTGCCTCCCCAAACTATTAGCACAGGTTGGATTTCCAGAGCAGTTCAATGCACAAAGGTGTGGTGAATTTAGCAGGATTTCTGAGCCACCCCTCTCCTTATGGACCTGCTTGCCTCTTTGTACACATGTGAGCCTGAAATACTTGTGTTTTATTTACGTACAAAAAGAGAGAGAAGAATAATCTAGGATACAGGAAACAAAACAATTCTTGCAAATACAGGGGAGCTGGTGAGGGCCATGGTGCCATGCACTCAGAGGAAACCTCTGAACAAGGGCTCAGATGACATCTGGTGTGGGAGACAACATAACACTTGCAGCTTCCCGCTATTTCCATCCTAATTAAAGAGGTGCTAATTCCAAACCTCATCTGTCTCTCTCATGGAATGCACTGACATGCTCTTGCAGAGAGAAGGAAGCTCACAGATAATCAGCTCGGTGGTTTCCTACCTGCCCAAATCCCACAGGACCCCTGTGCTACAGAACAACTTGGTTCCTGCTGCAAGATCAGCCTCTGAATCTGCACCGAGTGCTGCAATAGCAGTGCTGTGAGAAACATTTAATCCTCATTCTTGTTTTATAAAAGGATCAAAATGCTCAGCATGTTGGCAATTCAAAGGTTTAGCAGCCTTGACATCCAAGTATCAGAGGACAGAAATACATACTGCAGGCTTATAACTTGAGTATCAAAATGGGAGAAGACAGGAGGTAAAATTAAAAAAACCCTACTGGTGCTGGACTGCAATGGCCAAGTCCTGTTCTGTGCTGATCTCTGAATATGTGAAAACCACTTTCTTTTACGTTGCCTTGGTTATTCAGTTGCTTCTGTATGAGCACATTTGCTCAGGTCAGTGTGGGGCTGTCGGGAAAAGCCCATGGGAAGGGAGCAAGTGGCTCTAGTGACCCGGAGTTTAGGGCTTATGATATGGAAAAAGCCGTGGAGCAGTTTGTCCAGCTGATCTTTCCTCCAGCTGTACCCAGCCCTCAGCTGCTTTTGCTCTGAGGAGCCTGAGCCTTCAGCCACAGGAGGCTGTGCCTGGAGAGGGCTGTCCCTGCCAGGATGGAGCTGAGGGGCCACCCTGTGACACAGCACCCCACAGACCCCAGCTGCCAGCAAGGCAGGTGTGTCTCTGCTGCCCTGGTCTGCAGAAAGGTCCCCCTGCCAACAACACCTTCTGCTTCCATCTCCTCTGCCCAAATCTGCCCTCAACCTCCCACAGGCCTTTCTTTGCCCACTTCTTTGTTATTAGCACTCCTAGAGGGAGGAGAAATGGCAAAAATATCAGGTATCCTTCCTCATTTGGGTATTGTAAATCTGTCCTTTCAGGAAACATTTACAGAAATAGTCTTCCCAGGCACTGAGGCAGCCCCACACCCTGATGTGAAGGACACAGGGAGGGTAAGCACAGTGTGATTGCATTTGCTGAACAGCAGTCCCCCTGTCCCTGGCTGCTGACCTTTAAAATGTCAGCTTCTTCATTTAGAAAGCAACAGTTGGGTTTGAAAAGTTTTAAGTGTCTATGTTTTGCTCCAGCCACTTTCACAGAGGATGCACTGCTTGGTTTTCCTTTCCCCTTCATCTCCTCAGGATTTCAGCATTTAGCACCTCATTTGCCCACGCTGCTGTTGTTATAGGAGGATTTAATATTCCTTGATACGCACAGTTCCATTTTTATAACTGCTTTTCAGCTAATTCTACCTCCAGATACATGCTAGAAAATAATTTTCTTTTTCATTTCCAGCTTAGGAATTTCTTTTCCAAGATCTAAACTCTGCTGTTTTCCTACAACTAGATCACAGAATTAAGAGGAGAGGAAACTAGTTTGGTTCCTTTCTTTGAAAAAATATAAATATTTTATCTTGTTTTTACAGTCTTATGCAAGTACTTCCATTTATAGCACACATTTTTTTCCCCACTGTTTGACACACACCGAGCGTATTAATTGATACCACTATCACTCCAGCTACAAAAGATAACAGTCAGTTCTGCACGTGGCTATGTTTGCTCATGGTTAAAGCCTGAGCTCCATAAAGCCCAGGGGCAGCCTCACATCCCCCATCCCCTCCTCCTGGTCTCCAGTTTGAAGCGGAGCCAGGCAAGCTGTGCCTTCCTACCACTCAGGCAGAAGTATTTCAAACTCATTCATGGTCCCTTCCTGCCCCTCCATCCTTCCTCTCCTCTTTTCCCACCCCCTGGGGATGTCACAGGGGTTGATGAGTGTTGCACATTTGCTCTCTGCAGCTGGTGCTGGTGCCAAGGAAGGCGGTGGCCATGGCAGCTCTGCTGCTGCTGCCCGCCAGGGGTGCAGATTGCTGCCCCATTTATTACTATTATTATTATACTGTGAGGAGCCCATTAATGTGAATACACTCATTTTGGCAAAGCTTAAACTATTTGCCAATATTAATTCAACCCTTTTTAGAAGATAGGGAGGGAGTTGTAATGAAACAAAGAAAGCAACTGATGGTACTACGAAGGCGAGGAAGGAAAACCAGCCCTGCTTAACAAAGTGTAGCATGTATAAAAGGCAGCAAACCAGCCAGCTGGAAAAGCAGCATCTCCATGATGAGCAGAAAATCCTTTGGAAAGGAAAATAAGCCTCAGTGCACTTATTTTTATTAGCAGACCAGGCACAAACCTGTGCTTTGGTGGTGGCACAGCAGCACAATAAGCAACCAGATCACCATGTGCCTAAAGAACACACAGGTTCTGAAGGCTCCAGGAGTCAATTATTTTGGCTTAAGGAAAAAACCCCTGTGTTTACATGCCAAGCACCAGAAGCACCCAAAAGCACACACTCTGATCCTTACTGATAACAACTGGTCCCTTTACAGGCTGAGGTTAGAAAGCCATGAGCAACAACAAGGCTGAAGCCACTCGCAGCTGCACTGTGCCAGGCTGGGTGCCTCAATACCAGTAGCCAGTTAGGGCAGAAACTTGGCATCAGGAATTGATCTTGGATCCAAACCCCAAGTCCTGGCCGAGTCACTTCTTGAACCTGAGCCCAGCACGTACCAGCCCCTCCTTTAATGTTCTGCTGAGCAGCAGCGGGAGCACAGCCAGCGCACCTTCCTTTCACAAACAGGTACTTGGCCAACACACAGACAGGTTTCACCCCTGCACTGAGGCTGCAGCAGGGTCACAGAACAGAGAATTCCACCCAAAAAATAATTTTAAATTCTTTCCACCTCTAAAACTTTCTGAAAGCATTGCAGGCCTTTTCCAGAGCAAACACGCAATGCAGACAACCAGCCATGAAACCAAAGACTCTCCTGCTTCTGATGTCTATGAACATCCATTTTCACTCTTTGCTAACACATCCTCCCAGGAAAAAAATCAGTTATTCCTGTCCCCCAGATTATTCTTGTTGGGAGTTGCAGATCCAGATGTATCACTGTTTCAACTTCAGACGTGTCTTTCCCCACTGCAAGTCAGTAAGCTACTTATTCCCCTCTCCCCAGTATATGTTATCTGGTATTTTAAAAGAGTGAGAAATAGAAAGAAAAATATATACATGATTTATAGGTGTTCCTGGCCAATTGCATGGGCACATGCTGCCAGAACATATTTTCTCACAATTGTCTGGCAAAAATTGCTAGCAAATTACAAGGATAACTTGCAGCAGTGTATTTGTTCTGGATTTAATTTTTGCCTTATTTGATTTTAACAGCTATAATAAAAAATCTTCAATAAATACAGCTGATGTGCAGAAGATACCTAATTAAAAACAATGCTGGAGCCCAGTGCTGGCTCTTGCTCCCACAGTAACAAGAGCAGAGGATAGTGTATAAGCAAAAAGGGAAAAGGAGTGATTTTGCTCCACTCAGGATCTGCTTCACTTTCCCTGAGGGAACTTCCCATGGATTAAACTGAAAAACAAACATAGGAAAGTTCTGCTATCGAGAGAGAAAAGTAGCAACAGAAGCTCTAAGTGAGATTTAGGTGCAGCAGCAAGAGAAATAATGCAAGCTGAGGGTCACACAAGAAGCCTGTGGTGGTGGCAAAGGCAATTTTAGGAGTTCCCACAAGCTGATCCCCTCCACCTGAGTGTGTATTGCCACACTGCACCCTGTCACTCATTTGTAGTTCCCTGGGAGCACAAACTGCACCACTGATCCAGTTAAACACAAGGTACAGCATCTAGGCTGGAACGTCTCTCCACCAAAGGCAGCATCGTGCACAAGTGTCTCTGAGGGAAATTCACTGAACACTGATGAAAACCTTTGCATCAAAGTCACCTCACAGCCTTTGAAGGCAGTTTAGGAAACACTTGTGGCAGTGACACCCTCCCACCACGGGAACAGGACAAAACCCCTTTTAATTAAATTAAAATAAGATTAAAAACTTTTAATCTCAGTTACTGCACATGAGCCCAGATCTTGCAAGGACAATGCCAGGGCAGGAAGGAGCAGAGTGCACCGTGGCTCTGGAGCCTGGCAAGGTCTCACTGCCTTGCACTGCCTGCATCCCCCTGCTGAGGGCCAGGTATGGGCCATGGGGATGGTAATACAGAACAGGGGACAGCAGCTGGGATCCTGCACACTAATATATATCTACCAGAGAAGCTGGATATCCCAAGGCTTTAATCAAAATGCTCAAAGCATTAATTTTGATGCACAGGAGAGCAGCAAGCTCTTTGCCTGTCCTGTGGGAGAGTGCAGCACGTTGTCTGATGAAGAAAGGAGCTCCACACTTTGTAGAGTTCGACTTACAACACTCAAAGGGCAAATGTCCACCCTAGGAGCCTGTCCCTACACACAAGTCATGGGCCTCTGGTCACTGCCACACATCAGCTGAGTCCCCAAAGCCTGCAGTTAGCTGTTCAATCTGTCAAGATACTACAGCAAGCCAAGTTGCAACAGTCCTTTCCAAGCACTTCAAAATTTCATATCTGCCAGGGGAAAAAAATGGGAGAATAATTTAGCAAGAGGAATATTGATTTGCTGTATCTACTTTGAAAAGTTTCCCAGATACAGCAAGATGAGATATTAATGAGATAGATCAAAAAGGGCGAGGGAGTTCAATCCTCAATGTCTATCACTTGCCATGATAGCCAGAGCTTTCCCTTCCTCTTGTGTAGTCATTCCCACACAGACCTGTAATCAGAAGATGGCTTTACAGTAAGGCTGGGCCAACACTCCCAGCTCCATCTCACCTCCACAAGCTCCCAGCTTCACGGCACTGAGGGAAGTGCCCCGTTCCCCTCAGACCTTCACTACTGGTGTCCCTGTCTGCAGGTATCAGGTGCAGCTGCAGCCAGACCTTGGCAGTCCCACAAAGAGCTCCTGGCTGTCTCCTCTCGAGGGTGCCCAGCTCTTTTGTCTTTCTCTCCCCTTTGCTGTTTGCCACCCACCAACACAAGTGCTGTGGGTGAGCCAGAGCAGCAGGACACTCCCAGCACCTGACCCAGACAAGGAGCTGCAGTCAGTTGGGGCTTGTGTCATGACATGAACTCAGACAGAAGAGATGTCAGGGCAGATTTGCACAAGACTGACCCATCAATAGGGAAAACACACAAATGTCATGTTTCAGCTGAAGTGGCCCTCAGGATAGCTACAGCTGTGGCTCTGCAGGCCAATAATTCCATGCTCCAGAAAAGCCAGGGCAAGAACCACCACTTTTAACACACTAACAAGCTCACATTTTTAGGGTAGGGTATACAAGTAAGTAATAGCTCCATAAATGTTTCACAGTGCCTTTTGCTGGCTGTCATCATGCCATGTAGACACATTTGCTGTGCAGCCCCCAGTTAGATCTCTCAACTTTGGCTCCAGAAAGAAATGTCTTTAAAAATCCTCTTGACTAATTGAGCAGCTTTTCGAAGTCTCCTTGGAAAACTATGATCCCTTATTCCCACCCTCCAAAAATTGCAACACAGCCATTAAATATTCTGCAATAATATATTCCATTTACTCCTGTCCAGCCTGAAGCCTCTGATGAGATTTGCAAAAGAAAACCTCCATCTCCCAATCCACAAAGAGAAGAAGAAAATAAACCCTTCTTCCTTGGGTTGCATGGTATGTCAGACCTTAATTGGCTCTCTTCAAAGCAAAGCAGCCCTGCCAGGATGGATGCCCAGCAGATCAAATATTCAGCCTCAAACCACCAGGCTAAAGCAGTGACCCCTGCTCAGTGTCCCCTCCCTACCTCTCTTGGGGACACTCACATGCTGCTGTTTGGCTCCATCTCTTTGTATTAAAGGAACTGAAAGGAGGAGCCAAGCAAGAGAAAGGATAGAGCAGAAAAAGCATTGCCTAGAGAAATGCAGAGGCTCCCTCACTCATACAATCCCACCCTAAAGGCTGAGCACAGCTCTGCTGCCCCACTTGCCATGCAGCAAGACTGCATGAACTGGAGCCCAAACACAGACACCTCCTTGCTCTGACAGATCAGCACTCGCTGAGCACAGGGAGCAGCATCTCCTGAGCATGAGAGGTTTGATGAGCCACGGGAGGATGCTTGTGGGCAGGCAGGTCTGAACCTCTGACAGGGATAAGCAGGCAGCAAGAAGGCTTGACTGATGGGTCAGGCTGGAAATCCAGGCATGGGGCAGACTGGTGGGTGGTTTCCAATGAAAAAACTCTGATCTAGCCTGCTCCCTCACATCTGACCCCTCTGAGAGGGGTCCAGCAGTGAGCAGAAGGCAGGGGTGGCACCTGGGCTGATTCTTCTGCCCAGACAGCGCTCGTAGGAAGATGACCCTGCAGGTCAGCATCACCATCTGAGTTTCTAATGGATGAGGTGTAGCCTAATAAGGAAGTGTGAAGGTGTGAAAGCCTGTGTCTTTAGGTATCTGACTGACTTTGAGGTTCAAATCCACTTATTGCCAATGCAGAAATGTCAGGAAGCCTTGAAGGTTACAGCAGTTAATGAGTTTTCCCGTGGGTCTCACTCAGCAGCTGAATTTTTGAGAGTGAGTGGAGAGAAAGGCTCAGCAGAAGGGGTGGTGTTGGACACAGAGGGCAGCCAGGAGCTGCCAGCACAGCCCTGGGCAGGACCAATGTGCAAATACGCTTTACAGTCACAGGGCAGCAAGTACTGCAGGCTGCAAGCATGCCTGAAGGAGGCCAAATATTAGGTGAAGCTGATCTTCTAGATTTTTTTTTAAAGCCAGATTTTATATTCTAGCTCCAGGTTTTACAGCAAAAGGGTAAGGACACAGGTGATGGCCACCAGCATTGCAATGTACCTCAAATAGTGAGGAAAGGGCATTCTGCTCAATACCACTCAGGCACCTGAGCTGTCAGATATCAGCTGAAGTGTCAGCATGACAGTTCCACTCTGTTTAAACAGAGTGGAACCTTCTGTTTATAATCCCTCAATCCCATTCCCTGCACACAGTGGCCACAGTGAGACCAACAGTGCCTCCATTGCCCACTGTCCAGCAAGGCTCTCACTCATGAGGGTACTTCCTATTTTGGTTGCCTGTTCTCTCAGCAGGAAAAAGCCTTAGGAACAGAACAGGAATAACCATTTCAGACAGTGATGGGCCATAAATTGATGCTGTGCAGAAATAGGTGGGATATGGGCCCTTCTGTTGAGGCAATGGAAGTTCATGTGCTGGCCACATCACTGGCTTGAGTTCATAGGGGAGTATCTGGGCTGGATCCAAACCTTGCCCAGCTCAAACCTCCTCTGGCTTGAGCCTTGCACTGGGCAAACCATGTGTGGGCCCAGATGAAAGCCCGACTGCTGCACAACCTTCAGCCTGTAACACACGAGGATGCAGCTGTTCATGAAGTCCTAACCCAGTGCACCCAATTCAAGGTCTGCTCTGCAGAATTAAGGTGGTCCAGCTGAAAAAAGCATGAAGCCACCCCTTGATTCTAACATGAGTTTGATAACAAGAAGTGACATGAGAAGAAAAACAGGTCCCAAAAAGCTCCCAGCTCCCCACTTCAGCTGCACACAACATGCACCAGATACCTTCATATCTTTGAAGAACAACAAAAGCAGGCCAGAAAGGGCATGAGCAGCTGCAAAGTGCCCTTTCAAGCCAGACAGCAATGAAAATCAAATTACAGAGTCATAGAATCGTTTCCTAGGTCCATAGTGGCAAAGGAATACTGGACACATTTAGTGACAGCCAGTAGAGCGTGACCAGCAACCACCTTTCACAGTCTCTACATTATCTCAAAATCCATCATGTGGAGGATAGGTTTGTTTATCATTCTGGAAACAGCATGTCCCGATCTAAACCGATGTCACCTCTTCAAAACCATGTGTTGTGAACTTTGCAAGGACTTGGAAGGGTAAGTGAATGCACAACAGAGAGAGCTTGGGAATGATACAAGAGTCCAAGCAACTAAAAACAGATTCAAACTTTCTCCTTGTAAATAAAAATCATTATGCCATCTTACAAGGTCTCTTTTGATAGTCTAGATTTCATGTGACAATCTAAATGCAAATTTTTTTTATTTATTAAAAAAAAAAGCTAAATATGTTTAGACTGGTCGTCTGGTCGTGGAAGAACCTACCAGATCTATCCATACTTAAACCTGATTCATCACTGCATTTTTCCACTCAATGTGGGTGGCTGCTAATACTGGTTTTGTTATGCAAGAATTATAAATATTCTCACTGAGAACTAGGGATTTAATTTGGAAGCAGCAGCAGGACACAAATAGCTCAAGGTTTTCCCAGCGCGTGAGGAGCAGCAGCCACACAGAAGGTAATTACCCAGGTCTGGAAATGAGTGGTTTTGATGAGGGATGGCCCATTACAGCAGGGACTGCAAAGCTCCCAGGAGCTCACAGTAAAAGCATCATTCACAATAGGTGCAGAGTTGTGACTGTGGAAGGAAGAGCTGTGTGTGCAACAGGAGGCTTATTAGGTGTTCAGGGTCTTTTTATTCTGATATATATGGAGGTATTACAGCCCTAACTTGGCATTTCTTTAAGATCCAATAAAAGCACCCAAAGCTCCAATGCCTCAATTTTTCATCCTTGATGCCTTGGATGCCATTGAAGTCCCAGCTGCTTATGACCATTCGAGTCCTGTGCAAGTGTATTGTCCAAAAGGGCCTCAAGTTCATGGAGGAAGGTTGGAAGATCAGTATTTCAAGTCTTAAAACCACATTATGGGCAATTACCGTGCTAAAAAAGGGGTCTTTGAACCATCTACTCACCAGTGCCAATCTTCTCCAGCCCTCTCTCCATGAATGTGCTCCCACACTGCCAGCACTGAAGAGCATTTTCACCCCATTTTGTCCCAATTTCTGTATTAATAACTTAAAGCTCAGCAAGGGGCACTCTCAGAGTGAAAGGGGGAAAAGGAAACATTTACACAATGGTCTGGGTTCAGTTGCTGTGAATTTGAGCCCTAAGCACATCCACAGACAATCACCTATCCCTTCCTGTTCTAGGCTCACTAGAGGTGATTAAAATCATTTCTGCAAGTGGGGTCTGGAAAGAGTGGGTGAGACTTTGAGAGTTATTACCACTAAACATCTTACAAATTCCCCAGGTCCTCAAATTCCTCAGAACAGTTGCTGACTACAAGACAAGTCCCTGCCAACAAGACATTGAGGACAGGCACACAGCACTTGTGAAGGGCTGGCAATTGCTGGTAGCTTCACCCATGTGTTCTTTTGGAGATCCACCTCACCAGGACTCATTTGGTCTTCTCCCTCTGCTGAAGGCCCAGGACTTTCCTCGCTCTCTCACTACCACCCCTTCATCAAGAAACCCCATCCACAGAAGAAACCCCAAGCCTCAGTCTCTTCCTTTGCATACTGGTGATTAACAGGACTGATTTCTGCTCTGGTAGCACAACATGCCCCCATTCTGCAACATTTCAAGCTGGGGCTGAGAGATGTGCCTGAAGCTTTTCATTTGCTGGGGTTTCTCTTCCTGCCTTTTTCCAGCTTTTGACGCGTGTGAGCTCTGCACACCAAGGGGGCAGTGGTGGCCCAGGCATTGTGGCCACAAAGGCATCAGGCAGAGCAGCACTGCTGGTTTATGTGTAAGAAGCAGAGCTTACCCTACTCACAAGGGCACAACCCCTCTGCCAGCTGACCAGGCTCCTTAACCTGTTTGTTTCCATGCTGATGTGCAAAGATATTCCTGTTCCCCGCTTTTCAGCGGCTCTCCCAGTGCCCCCAACCTCTGGGGTGTAATTTGCTATGAGGCTTGGAACACTGGGACGGGCAGAGCTTTTCTTGCAGAGAGCAGCAGCACAAATCTCCTTTAAGGAGCTCTGAAGTGACTAACAGGTATCTGTGTGCAACTATTTAAAGGACAAGCCCTACTGGGATAGGAATGGGCACAATGCCATTGCCCTCGGTGGCTCTTAACCAAGAAGCCCTTTCCAACCACCAATTCCTGCTGCATTCATGCTTCCCTTTTTTTTTCCTTTATTAGCTCTGCTACGTCCTCTACAGGCCTGCAGCTGATCATCCAGATCAACTGAAAACTGAAAGCTCCTCTCAGCACTTGTGCTCCAGATCTCTGTGTTAAACTTCTGAACGAACTTAGTTAGATCCATGTTCACAATTTATAGTATTTCATTTTTTATAACAGCAGAAGCTATTCAAGAAAGTATGTGCTCAGTGGCTTCATTCCCATTCACACCTTCTCTAGAGAGGATAAATTCAAGGGAGAACCACAACAGTTCTCGGTACAGAAATCACAAGGACAGCAGCAATAGGAAGGTGCCAAGTTGACCAAGCCACAATAACCCATCACTGGCCACTATCGAGTGAAATACTGCACCACCAGCTCCTCCTGCCATCTTCTGTAGGCATTTTGTCACCATATGCCAAGTTTTTGGCATATTTTCTTTTGCATCTCTCCCCTTCCATGGCAGAGGTCCACATGAAACCACCTAACCCCCAATGACCCCAAGGCTGGGCCAGACTCATGGCCACTTCCACAAACAAGATCTAACAGCTATGGCAAAACTGACTGAACTACACCACAGATTAAATCTAGATGCACTTCACATTTGGTTGCACTCAAGGGGTGGGAGTTGGGTGCTTGCAGTGAGTTGGAGATTTCCAGCTAAAACATCGGTTCCTGGGAAGTGGCATTTCTATAATGAATTGTTAGCAGGTGGGCTGTCCTGTCAAAATAAAACCATCTTAATCTTTCAAAGAGAATCCTGGCTATTTAATTGATTAGCAGCTTTCTAATGAGAGGATTAAGTACACAGTAGATTCCTGAGATGACTGACAGCTCTGCTGCACCAGCCTGAAACAAGATGCCTCCGTTTTCCCACCACATGCCAATTAAACGATTAAGTATTGTTTACTGGGACTGGGAGGATTACAAGACAGTAGGTGGATTTATTAGCAGAGAAAGGAAAAACACTCCTACACAGAAGAAAAAGATTATTTTGAATGACTAACAGCCATGCCCCAGCAAAGCATGACTAGAGCTAGCTGAGTTATTCACTGTCAGAAGGTTACAGCCCAGAACTTCTCCCTTTTTCAGACCATTTGCCAGTCTATGGGATATCTCCAATGTGCTCATCATTTCCAGGTGTCCTATGCAGATCATTTTCCCAGTTTATGGTGGAGACAGTTGTAAATCCAACTCCTTCATATTATCACTGGGCAAAAAGTTGGGAACTTAGAGTCAGAATCTCACTTTTCTGGGGCAGGAGACCAAGATGTCTTTTAACAAGCAAGAGCTTCTTCATTAGCATCGTCTCAGCACATGTAGGCACTGAGTCAGATCACCTAAACACAAGTATCTGAACATGGCAGCAGCAATAATGTGGTTTAGCATCTTGCATCAAGAACATCCAATTTTACATGAATTAACAATTTATGTGGAGGAGCTCTGGAAGGAAGGGGGAGGAGGGAGAAGCTCTTGAATTCAAACCATCAGGCTCCCTAGTTACCATGTCTGAACCAGCCACATTGCTTTAAAACAATATGTGGCATTTTTACCAGGCTGGGGGGGGAGAGAGGGGGAATCAAGAAAAAAATTTATAACCTCTTGACTGTAGGAATCTGCACATTAAATGAGACTATTCCTTAAGCTTACAATCCCCCCCTTTGTCCTTTAGGAGACCCTTTAATCATCTGATCTCTGCATAGCAAAATTGAGGGAAATATTCCAGTTAAACTAGATGGCAAGAGCTGAAGTTTTTTCAGAATTTCCCCCACCCCACTTCCTACCCAGGTTTGTAAGAGTGGCTTTAGCACAGCTGAAGAAACCAAGGGCTGCCAGTTCTGGGTAAAGCTGCCAGCACTCCCTGCCCTGGGAGCTCTCTCCCCAGTATGTCACCATCACAGAGCACTAGATAATGATCCAGCTCAGCTGGTTAATTAAAAAGAGCCAAGTCCCTGCCAGACAGGAACCTCTGCAGGTGTGGAGACCACAGTAGGATGTTAACAGAGTAAAATATTTTAGGAACCTGTGGACTTGCATTTTTAGCAGCCTGTCCAGGGCTCAGGACCCCCTCCAGTGATTCTGATAAAAATGGAAAGCATAAGATTTTCATTTCTCCACAGAGGGCTGTGTATGGCACCTGCTGTGAGACATGAAAGCAGCAGGCTGACGCTTCCACTGTTCCTTGGAGCTGCACCAGGCAAAGCCATGAATGTTCTGAACTTCAGCAAATCAATAAATTAAAGGCCAGGATGTCAAAGAGAAAATGATGAAAAAGAAATCCCTAGGGCTATTAAATACAAAGATATTACCTCTGGCTCTGGAAACCTCTGAGCCCTAGTTTGCAGGGAGGCTTTACCAAGGGAAATATTCTTGCACGTCTCCTGCAGCAGGCTCTGTGAGCTGCAGGGGGTTGGAGGGGGCTGTGGGGGGCTGTGACCCCAAAAAGGCTGCAGAGGAACACACTGAGCTAATTACAAAGAATGGCAAAGTCTGTTGTCCAGAGTCCAGCAAACATGAATGGCTGCTGAAGCTGGCAGGTTTTGTCTCAAGAAAAAAGCAGCATCTACATAAATGTAGGGAAAAGCACTGCAGGACATACAAAGGGAAAAACACCTCAGGAGAAGACCATGGAAGAGATGGGCAGGTTTTTCCCAGGGTGAGGGGCAGAGGTGAGAGTAACAGGTTTGCTCTTGCTGACAAAAGCACCCTGTTTGGCCTTTTCCTGTTATTCAGGTTAAAATGCTGGAGGACTGTTTGGCCATCATCAGGAACAGAGCATAAGGCTGCAAAACCAGTTTTGGGTGAGTGTCACCAACATTAAGGGAACTGGTCAGAAAAAAGTCATCAGCTTTCCAAAGGTACACCTTTCTTCTCAGAGCAGAACAAGTGGGTCCAAAGTTTCATCATTTCCCAAGTTATCACCCACATCACAAGACACAGATTCACGGTTTGTCACTGGCACCTACCAAAAACAGCAAGAGAGATGTCCCTGTGGTGAAAGCTGCACCAAAATTTAACCCCCACAACCCTGTGGTATGGTAAACACAAAAATGACAGCTCTGCCCTCTTGGCTTGGTCAGAAAGATGTGTCTGTCTGGCAGGCAGCAGCTCCTTCCATCATAAAGGAGAAAAGCCTTAATATTCACACAACAGCCAAGACAAGATTTTGTACTTTCAGTTCTGATTCTTCAGCCTCATCACAGCTGTTATAATTTTAATTAAAACTAAGACAAAAGTGCAGCATTATTTGACAGAGCTCGAAAAGCAATCACTGGAAATAACTATGCCAAGACCAGAATGTTGAAGTGTATCCTCTCAAGCTTTGTTCAGCAGAGTGATATTTGTTACTGAAAAGAAAAACCACTGGGTTTGATTACAGCTGCCCTGCACAGAGGCTGTCCTGGAGATTGGGATGCAGCTACCAAGGGAGGGAGGCTAAACACGGACTTGGAAAGGAACAGTTTCCCAGGCTGAAGTTTGGAGTGGGATTTCCAACTTCAAACAGAAATGGGACCAATTAAGCAGAGATTTTAGCTCAGTATCTCCCTGCAGCAAAGGCATTGACAGCTGTAGTCCCCAAACCTCACCAGACTTCTCCTGACGTGAAGTGGCAGAGAAGGCTTCATGACAAGCTGGCAGCCCCAGCACTCAGCTCCGTGGGGCACTAGGCAGCAAAGAGCAAGCAGGAGCATCTCTCAGAGGCAGCCTCTCATATTCCATCCAACCTCCAAGTCTCCAATCACACAACAATGAAGTGCTCAGGAGGCTGTGAAGTGTGTCCATCTGGGTGCCAAAAGCACAAACCCATTTTTTCCTTTAAGCAGCACTTGGTGTGCTCTCCCCCATTCCCCTTGCATGGCACAACTGCTCAGCTTTTCCAAGCAACAAATTTCAATGTCTTATTACTGTGTCAGTCATCATAACCAAAATCCCACCTTAGCAAGGCATTTGCTGTCCTTTACCAGCTGACAGCACCTTTCATTGCCTTACCTGGGGGCAGTGAGCACATGCACCTGTGAGCTCCTGCAGAAATCAGGTATCTCGATTTTAATCAGCAAGGGAATAAACAGACTGTCCCCTGTGCCCCTCTGCACAACCCTCCCACAGGTCCCTCTGCAAACACACCCCGTTTTGATGCATATTTGATTTTCTTCTTGTGTGACAGATACTAGCTCTTGGGATTTGATCTAGTAGCTAAAATTAAACTGCTTTTCAGGATGGAGAAAGATCCTGGGATTGCACTCATTGACTCTCCCTTCCTTAAGCATGTTATCTTACTGCAGAGCAGCTCCCTCCTTCCAAGTGCAGACACATTCATGTTATTCCCTATCTAAGGACATGGATGGGCTCAGCACAGTTGTTCAGGTTACCAGAGGTACAGATTGAAAACACACATCAGTACATGTTGCTCCATAATAGGTCCAGTCATTCAGGAACCAAACTGCTAACATTCACAGATTTGGTCTGTTTTGCAAAGCTATTCCAAGATCACCCAGTGGTGGATCCTCACTTATCACTTACCTGTGATTTATTTTTGTGGGGTTTTTGTGAAGTTGCCCCAAATCTGGTGAATTCTGCCATGCTGACTTGCACACTAGTATCACTTCTGCTCTAAGAATATCTTTTCCAAAGAAATACCAAAACCTTTTCTGATGCTTTGACTGCATCACCATCAGATCCAGTAAATTGAAGGATATTTAAACAGCTGGAAGTTACTATCAGGAAAAATGGTAATACTGGCAATAGCCCAATGAAGAACCGTGAAATATGAATGTACAGACTTACCATTCTTGTCAGCTCTTCTGAAAATCTAGAATTGAAAGAGAGAGAGAAACATTTTTACTGTGTTGTTCAACATGAGAGGGTGAAGCCCTTGGCAGCAGGGCCACGTTCAGCCCCACACACAGAGCAGCTCCATGTGCTCCAGCCCCCAAAAGAGCCAATTCCTGTGCTTTTACTGAGCTCCCCCCTCCCACGACTCAGCTCTTCCCCCCCAACCAACACAATGGACAAACACTGCCAGGGCACAATATCAACAGGGTTGCCTTTGGAATAACGAGTGGAAATGCTTCCTGCAGTTCCAGCACCCCCCTCACAAGGGAAAGCTGAAACTGTGGATCCAACACCACAAAAATACACATCTAAAAAAATATTCCAAGAGCCTTGCAGCCAGTCCAGCCAATTTCTCTAGCATCAATAATGTCTCTTAGAGCAAGTTTCACAGTTCTGGACTTTTGAAAAAAATTATTTACAGCATTTTTTTTTAAAAGCAAGTCTCCTGCGTGGGAAGGAGATTATATTTAGACTTAAAACTACAGTGTGGAGGAACAGCCCACAGAGAGGAATCAGATAGGCATTTCAGAAGAAAAAAATTGCAATAGTGTGTAGTACTGTAGAAGTTGCCTGGGAGAAAGACAGCAGAAACAACTGCTATTTTTCTGACCAGTCTCATCTGAGGAATAGCCCCCTGACACAAGGCAGTTAATGGCAAAAGCACTTGTGCAAAGGTTGAAAACTCACAGGTTCCTGCCAAAAATGGCTGCTAGCACAGGTTTGGCCATAAATTACCAAAAAATCAGCATGCTCACAAACTGGGCAGAAGACGTAAAATATTCTCATCATCTCTTCAGGCCTGACCCTATTAATTTGAGCGAGAGCAGAGATTTTGGTTTTGCAAAGAAATTTCCCTGTGGAGGGAATAAAAGCAGCAGCAAGACAGATCAGAGTCAGCCATAAAATAGAATCTCTTATTTTCTGGGTCACAAAACCATTTAAAAAAAATCAGAAGAGAAACTGCTGCACAAAACAAGAAACCCAAGAGACAAATTGAATTGCAGAATATGCTATTTCACTGAATATGGCTTAATTAAGGAACATATTAATCATTCTTTTGTCCAAAGTTCTTCCCAGGCTACACAGCCCACAGCAAAGTCAAAGCTGGATTTCCTGGTGTACTTCAGCAGAGGGAGAACCCCCTGCTTGAGCCAAACCCAGGTGGTGGGAGCCACTGAGCCCCAGTTTCAAGAGAGGGTCATAAAAACCCTACAAGGATTACAGCTTGTGACCACTTCAAAACTCCTTAGTTTTTGGGCTGACCATATTTTAAGAGCCATTAGAAGGTTTTGGAGGGTGGGGGAAATCCTACATGTCTCCTTACTCACAGACTTCACTGAGGTTTGGAAGGGCCAGCCAGTCGTGGCTCATCTGTGGGAAGATGGAATATATCCCAGCAGGACCCCAGTAAGCTGTGCTTTAGCACAGATTCCTCAGCTGTGAGCAGTGTGCCCTGCCCACTGTACAAAATACTCCTCTTTGCATGGTTTGGACACCCCAACTCCTCATCCCCACGAGCACCTCCAGATGAGGTGCTTTTCTTTTTAGATGCTGATTATTTCTGGGCTATTTGTTTTGCCAACATACCCTTCTGTTACTCTTCCCACTGCTTTGAAACGAAGATGTTGCAGCCAGTCTAACACAGAAGCAGCAATGCCTATTTTAACGTCCCGTGGGAGATCAACACCCCTCAAAGCCCAGAGAGAGGGAGAATGGGAAGGCAAAACCAACAGGTAAAATATAACTTCAATTGGGAGAAAGGCTCAACCTGCAGTGCTCTGCTCCCCAGAGCTGTTAACCTTGCAAGGGATGCTTGGAGCAGCAGGAAAAACAAACACATTAAGAAAGGAAAAAAAATGTTTGGAAATTGAAGTATTTATGTCCAGCTTCACTAAGTGAACGTTTTAGAGCTTTAACTCCCCCAGATCCTCCTTAAAAGTATGACTATTGTAAAAGAACATGTTGATGAAAGATCACATCAGCTGTATAACTTATCGAAGTTTATTCTACAGGACAAAGCTGCTTGCTTTTTTTTTATTGCTAATGGGCAGGATTTATTCTTCCAACTTAATTGGACCATGTAAAATTTGCACACATAAAAATTTAAAGTGGGACACCTGAAGGGAAAGCAATTTAAGACAAAGTCATCTGTCAGCACAGGCAGGCACTGTATCAAGGTATGAACACTGGAATGAGCACTGGGAGGCTGATAAAGATGTAATGTACTCTGTGATGGCTTGGTAGCGCTGCCAAAAATGCTGCTGCTGTGAAGCCCCGGGATTTATGTTCTAGCTCATCAAACAAGAGTGCCCTCCCACACACAGCCCAAGACGCCCTCCGTTCTGGGCTTGAATGAGCTGTTCCCCTGCGGGGAGGAGGTGCTTGCTGCCAGGGAAAGGCGTAAGAGCTGCTGATGGAAGGGGAACCACAGCCCTCACACCTGCCCTGCGGACCAGAGGGCAAACCCCAGGGGCAGCTTGGTGCCAGGCTCGAGGGAGCTTGGGGAAACAGAAGCTCCAACATGCTCCAGCAGGGACCACGGGCGAGGATGCGGCATCTCCTCCCGCACAGGGGCTGCGGAGCCGGGCCCACCCCGCGGTGTGTCCTGCGGGCTCTCAGCAGCTGCAGCGCTGCCGCCCTCGCTCAGCAGCACAGGCACTCAGACTCAGCCCTGCTCAGCGAGAGAGGAGGCCATGAAACATTGATGGAGAACGCCCTGTCCTACCAGGCCCTCGGCAGCGATTGGCCCCCCGCGCCTGCAGCACCCCGGGCACAGGACCCGCGAGGTGCAGCAGCCACAGCCGGGCTGGGGATGCTCCTTCTGCTCCACCGCCCCGGAGCATTTCCCCACATGGCAGAGGGGAAATCATCCGGTTCGAGAGGTACCACAGCAGCTGTACTCTGATTAAGCACGGCTCCTGAAGCACAGGCTGAGTCTCATGGTGAGCCCACAGGATGCCCACAATCTGGGCAATAACCCATTTTATAGGATTTACCCAGGCAGTGCATGCACTTTTCTGTCTGCAGCATACTTAGCCCATTTACCAGATGTTTAGATGAATATAAACACTATTTTCTCTAGAGCAAGGAACTTCTCTCAAGATTTCCAATAGGTTTTCTTTAAATATATGTTTTAGCTGTACTCTCCAATGGCTACCACAGATATTTGACTGGCAGAAGTAAGCAATTCAAAACCCTAGTGGCAACAATAAACTTGGAAAAAAATTGATGGTTTCAAATTTAAACATTGAGTTCTGCCTTCTCAGAGCTCCTGGATGAGAACATGCGACACTGGAGACTGCTTAATGGAGGTTTTCTCACCAATTTTATTAAATTCACACAAGCACTCCCCCAAGAAGCCCAAGAATTATTACAGGGTTTGTAGAGTGTATTATCCCTTCAGCAGGTTAATATGATGTTGATTTAAAATAGAATGGAGCTGAGCTGAAATTTTGTTTTCCATCATAATTTCTGTGCAGAATCAAGGACAAACAAAATCAAGTCTCATGCATGAGGAAAGCCTGTCAATGAGAAGGCTGCCAGGGACCAACTTATTCCTAAAAAAAATTATTAATCTGCTCACTATATTCCTTCATTCCCGTTCCTCTCCCTGCAAGTCTCAATACCTCCTTTGGAGCTGAGACAAAGCTTTATATCAGGTAAGGCCTTTAGTTCCCTAACTCAAGGTACCAGTAGGAATTTCCTCTTCTAAAGCCTCTCTGTGTTGCTCTCTCAGGTAATGAGAAAATAATGACCTGAAGGTTTGACACTTTGGGCTACATCTTTGGACATCCTCAGGCTAATGAGCATTTCCCCATGCAAGGAGAAAGGTTTGATTTTGGTGTTTCAGTAAGGAATATGCCACTGGTGTGGAAATACTGTCCCACCTGGAGTGGCTCCCCACAAAACAAAGCTGCTACAGACAGCTCCAGGTCTCTGGGCATTTTTCCCACTTCAAAGCAGATCTTTCTCTTTCTCCCTTCCTCCCCAAGAGAAGAGCAGCTGACACCATGTCCTGGCCTCTGCTTTCACTCTTACCTTGTCTTTAGACTCTACCTAGCTGTCCTAAATAAAAGTTGCATGAGACAGGTAAGAGTTGCACTTGATGTTCTGACCTGCTGGTGTTCAGCACTAGAAGTTACTTTTCCATGAAGATCAGCCCTGGGCGCAGCTTCATTTCAGGCACCCACTTGCAAAGCCCTGAAGATCAGAAGGGAAAGGATGGGCTCTCCTGTGTGATGAGGTGCCTTGCAGTGACAGAGCCTGGCCCTGCCCTGACCCTCCTCTCCAGCTGTGCCCTGCAGGCACGGCCCGAGGGAACCAGCCGGGAACGATTTCTCAAAGGGAGGACTCAGGAGGAGGGAAACTGCCCTCCCACTTCACTGGAAGAAGTGAGAAGGTAAACAAGGGCACAAGAAGGGGAGTACACCAACCTTAAAAAAAAAAAAACAAAAACCAAATCAGAAACAGAGGAAAAAGGTCAAAGCAAAAGAGAATTGAGAAGGGATTCCTGAGATTCCTGTGGCTGCAATAGCTTTGCTAGTAAGGGCTGCACTGGAAATAGTGTTATTGATGAAACAGTTGGAAAACTGGCAGTTCTTGGATCTACTTTTGAAAATGAACCCCTGGCACAAATCAGATTCCCTGTATCTTCTATCCAGACACCTCACTCAGTCCCATGGGGCTGAAGAAGTGCAAATCAGATTTGGCCATGTAAGAGAGGGTACAAGAGGAGCCATAAGCTCCTTCGTAAGAGGTAGATTAGAAATGCTCTTTCTGAGCCTGTCAAAGAAGAAAAAAGTCAGATAAGGGTAAAAATTAGTTTTCAGCTTCATCTGACCTGAAATGAATGGCACTGCATTCTTCAGCAGCATTTAAAATAAAGCCAAAAAGCAATGCATTTAATCCCTATTGGCAAAGCCAGGAAGGGGAGCAGTGATGCTGTGCCACTTGGAGCACACAGTCCTGCCTTGGGATTGCTCACCCATACCCAGGGCTGATCCTTACAGAGCATCTTCACCTGCAGCTGCTGTGACTGACAGGCCCTGTGTGGGCTGGAGTTCACTCTCCTGCTGGCTTTTGACAGTGACACAAGGCAAGGAAGAGATGAGCAAGGCCAATCAGCCAGGTAGCACTGAAGTACTCCCAGACAGGGCAATACCTGTCGAGACAGTTCCTATGCCTCGGGAGCCATCCACCTCAGCTCCATATTGCACATGCACTCATTCACCCTCAGCAAAGATGCTCTCACATTGGCTTACACACATCTAACATACACCCACATCATATATTCTCCTTTTCATAAGCCTTGTGACATTTGAGGATTCGTTCTTGACTGGAAATGCCACCATCACCACACGTGGACTTGAGCAGCAGTTGAGCATGACAGATTTTAGTAAAGGGGATTTGTCCTTTGGGTGCAGAAAGCACTAGGAGCCCAGTGTCTATCCTCAGCTGGTGATGTGAGTGGTAATACCTGCAGCAGATTGCTCACACTGCCAACCCTGGGCAGCCTGAACAGCTGTGTGAACCCCAGATCCAGGCACCTGAGGGAGTACCAGGGGGGTACAGACTCCTTGCTCAAACCTAACCCCTTATGCTGATTTGACCAGCACTGTAAAAGCTGACCATTAAATTCAAACTGATGTTTTCCAGGCTCCTAGGGTGACACATCACCTCCATTTGTACTACCACCACTGAAGAGCAGCTCTCAATGCCCGATTCACTTGCTGCTTTTTTTTGGCAATAGGACTTTTTTTGCTTAGGACTTAAGTATCTTCTTCATTAGATTGTTACCAGGGTTCAGTTAATCTGTAGCTTTAGCTGTTTTGTACACTTGGAAACTTATAGCTTTGAGCTGAACTAGTGAACATTATTCAACCTTCTTTAATCCTTTACTTAAAAGGCCAGAGGCAGAATAAAAGAAAACCACTGAAGCCAGCCCAAAGTCATGATTCATCCTCCAAGTGGCAGCCTGATGGCAGAAGACATCTAACCCCGTTTCTTCAGCCCTCAGTTTTGACCCACAATGGCACAGTTTTGTTTCTTTGGTGGAAAGAACACAGGGAACTTTGGTCTGACCCACCAGCCACCCTCATGGAGAAGCCAGAACAAGAGCAATGTGAACAGCTGAATCAAAGAAAGCCAGAAAAGGAAGAAAAGTGACTAAGGTGCTATTAGTGCCATCTTATCTAATTCATAGCCAGACCCAAGCTTAACCCTCCCCCCAGCCCCCCAGGAGCTGCCTACATGGCACACCAGCTCATGCAAACATGTTAGTTAAACAGAAAACCTTACAGGTCTTGCACTTCAGCCTCCCCCACCAAGAAGCTGCACTGCTGTGTGCAGTAACGAGAGAACCTGAATGAGTTAATGGGAAAACAGGTTCTCAGCCCTGAGCATTCAGTGGGATGCTTGTTACTTTCCTGCTAATGTGTGAAAATTAACCTAAATACATGTTCCCATGTTTAAACCCTTTTTATGAAAGAAGGGTGTCACACTGCACTTGAAGAGCCTGTTACAGTGAAGCCACAACTTCAATGGGCATTGCTATTGTGACAGGAGAAAAAGGAGATAATCAGGTTCTAGGGAAAGAGAAAAAAAGCCCTAATCCCACAAGTCTTACATTCCCAGCATCCATTTCTACTTTCAGCACGTGAGAAAGGGCTCCCAGTACAATTGTGAAAGGGAAAAATGATCAGGAGCTGCACAGCCAGTTCTATTGTATTTCCCACTGAAATAATACAATAGTCTACTGTGCTTCCCATTCTGAAAGTTCATGGCTCGCTTCCCGAGCTCAAACCTCAAAGTGGAAAAAAAAAAATTCACTCAAAGATATTAAAATTGAATGGAAAAGATACCATTTTGGTGGCAAAACTGTCCTAATTCAAGAACCTCTTTTATAAGCTTAATGGTGCTCCCCAATTGTATTTAATTTTTGTACTGTTATTTCCATTTATAATTGTATTTATGCTCTGAGGAGCAGATTCCAGACTGTTGTAAGATTTCAGTAATTTCAGGGAAGATGAAAAAACAAGCACACAACAGGAAAAACCAAACCAAAACAAAACCCCAAACAAAACTACTACAACAACAAAAAACAGGAAAAAAACCCACCAAACCAAACAAGTTTAATTTAAAAGACATAACAGTATTAGCTGCACTTGTCCTTTCTGTGTCTCCACGAAGCCTGCAGTTGCCAGCCCTTCCCGCTGGGCAGGACCATCCCATCAAACACTCTGCTCTCCTGGCTGCTTCTGGCAGCTCACTGCACACAGACACCAGGGTTCCTCAGGGAACCAAAATGCTCATCAGCCCAGGGTGCTCAGAGGTGGAGTGAGTTTTGGACTCTCCAGCCCACACTGGTGCCTAAATAATTCAGCAGATTATTTAGAAAATGCAAAGACTTGTTTGGAAGAGCTACTACTGCCTATCCTTTCTTTGAGGAGGCTGGAGGAGAGCATGAGTTATCCTTTACTACAGCCAATGCTTCAGTAGTTTATTTTTGTATACACTACTTTTTTTTTTTTTTTTTAAGCTAGGAGATGGCAAAGCTGAGGATCTATGTGTTTAATTACTGGATGCTGTAGAAAGACTGTAATTACACCATTTGCACTCTGGTTGATTCCACCCCATTTTCCCAATTCATTTAGAGTGCAAATAGCCTCGTTAGCTCCCTAATCAGAAAGTCTATAAATACAGCAGTTGAGGCGCTCAGCACATCCCTACCAGCCCCCCCAAACCTGGGAAAGGGACTCGGAGTCCTGCATCTCCATTCAGTCAGGCTAATACCAGGATTAAGGACCTACAGTGCATCCTCATCCCAGCTGATTCAAGGGATGCAGGACCTGGAAAAAAAGGCTGCAGAACCTGGGGTGCACACCCACACCCAGCCTGTTTGGAGGGTGCAGGGAACAGGGTGCACCCCAATGCACAGTCAATCCAAAAATTTCAGGATCCTGACCAGCAGATGAAGGATACAAGCAGGACTCAAGCTACATCTCTCTGCCCAGCCGGTCAAAAAAAAAAAAAAAAAAAAAAGCGAGCAGGACTTGGGCTCATGGACATCCACTTTGGGGTGCAGGACTCGGGAAAGGAGGTACAGGACCCAGTCTGCACCCCATGCCCAACCGGGCTGGGAGATGCAGGACCAAGGTGCACCTTATTCCCAAGTCTCCCAGTGAGTGCAGGGCACGGGACGTGGGACCCCGGCTGCACCCTTAGCGCCCAGCCAGTCTGGCAGGTGTAACCCCCGTCAGCCCAGGGCGCAGAATCTGCAGAGGCGTTGCTGGATCTGGGCACCCCTGCGCCCACCCAGCCCGGGAGAGGCAGAACCTGGGCTGCATCCCATCCCCAGCCAGCCGCGGATGCCGGATCCGAGGAACAGCCCAGCTGCCAAGTCGCTCGGGGGCTGCAGGATCCGGGGTGCACCCCGAGCCTGTGCTCGCGGGATCCGAGGAAGCAGTGCCAGAAGCCGGGATACACCTCCTGCCCGCCCGCTCCGGGACGTGCGGGACCAGGGGGGTCGGGTGGGTGCGGGACCCGCGCAAGGGGATGCGGGACCCCCAGGCCCCCCCAGCCGGGGGTCTCAGGAGCCGGGGTGCAGCCGCTCCGGGGGGCGCAGGAGGCGAGGAACAGCCCCGCTCCCGCGCCCGTGCGGGACGCGGCCAGGGAGGGAGGCGGGAGCCGGGGCGCGGGGACCACTCACATCGAGGATGACGGAGGTGCCCTTCCTCTGGGCGGCGGCGGCGCCCGGGGCGAGCAGCTCCCTCTCGGCGAGGCCCTTGTCGCCCATCCTGCCGGCCGCCCAGCGCAGCAGCCCGTCCAGCCCGCGCAGCGCCGGCGCCGGCTTCCGCAGCAGCTTCTGCACGCCGGCCCGGCAGTACCGCGCTGCCTGCTCGCACATCGCTCAGCGCGGCCTCATCCCGCCGCCGGGACTCCCCCGCCTTCTCCTCCTCCTTCTCCTCCTCCCACAGCCGCTCGGCGGGCAGCGGGCGGGCCCGCGGGGGGACCCGGGGGGGGCTGCTCCCCGAAGAGCAAGAGGGGGATTTTTGGGGTGGGGGTAGGTCAGCCCACCCGGGTTCCAGCACAAACCGCCCTTTTAGGCATTTTCTGTCTAAAAAGATGGCATGTTCCCTCTGCTCCACAGCCTCCCTACACCTATAGCAGATTTTAGCAGCTCTTTTTAAGGACAGAAGAGAACAAATTTCTTGCTAGTAAATAAAACTTGTCCCTGACCACCTATCCCTACTCCAGAAAGTCCCTACACAACGAATAGCCAGCAATTCCACCTGGGTATTGCAGCTTCCATGGGCACAGTTCTCAACTGGACAAATATTTCTAACCCTGTCTTGCAAGGATATTCCTTTATGATACTCCCATCCTCAGCTACATAGGTCAAGATTTAGACTTGCAGTAGGGGGGACCCGTCTTCTGGACAAAAATGGCACTGAATCATTTCATCTTCCACCAGAGATGCTCCCTGTTTGAGTTCAGACCCATAAAGGTACCAAAGCCAGAGAGCTCAGACCCAGACACACTTGGAGGGTTCCCTAGAATTCCAAAGAAGCCACAGGCTCCAAATGGCCTTTCCCACATGCAGCAGCCAGACCCCACACAGGCAGCTCTAGGGGACTTAATGCTCCAGCAGGGCCACATCTCCTGATTAGAACATCTCTGACACAGGAGCCAGAAATCCCAGTACCCCATGCAATCATTACACACTTCCCACACTGAGCTGTGTGCCTGACCTGCAAATAAGGAACAGCATGATTTCTCCAAAAGACCTGACCAACTACTGCTCGGAGAGAAACAAACAGCAATAAATTATTTCTTTCAGCAGAGTTTACACATTGCAGTGCACCGGAGCCCAGACCCCTAGCCCAGAAAAGCCTGCCTAGAGGAATTATTTAGCCTCCTCTTCTAACCACACATCTTTATTCAGGTAAATTAGGGTGAAACTTCTGTGTTTGAGGTGACAAGTGGGGAATGTGTGTTTTCTTTTCAGCTGCTGCTCAAAGAAAAGTGAGTGGGAGCCTGGTTCTCTCTGCTGGAGTACGAGCATAATAGCTGGAAGCTCTTAAAGGCTTTCAAACAAATGGGGCACAGAGAAGCCTAGCAGTAGGTCAGGACACCTATGGGCTGAACCCCTCTTTCTCCAAGCTCTCACCTTTCAGGGTTTCCTTATCCAGCAATAAAAAATTCATGGGCCTCTACCTCTGGTGGCCAGACCTATTGTGCTCTTTTGTACTTCTGCAATCCTCAGATTATTCCTATGCTTCTTTCTCCTTTAGACTTTCCTCCACTAAATGGCTGGTTCAGACTATATTGATCATATCCAGTTTAGGATTACTACATAACCTTGTTAATTGAAACTATTGACTGAATAAGTTTATAAATATGGTTCTTTGGATTTTCCTTTCCATTTGCCCTGAAGATTCACAGAATATTCTTAGCTGGAAGGGACCCACAAGGACCATCAAGTCCTTAAGTGAATGGCCCATACAGGCATCAAACCCACAACCTTGGCACTATTAGCACCATGCTCTAACCAATTCAAGTAACCTCAGGGTTTTATTGATTACTTGGATTTGAATTTTGGGGCTATTTCTGTGCTTTTGTCAAAATCAGTTCTTCTTAATGCAAAACCAGCTCTACGGCATTTAAATACTCATTTTCCCTCCTAAATGGATCTAGATAGAAAAAGTTTCAGCCATTCAGACATTAGAAAGAAGGCAGCCATTTGTACTGGGTTGTGTCCCTTGGGGCCATTTCCAAGCTTCTGTTGAAGTCTTCCTTTGAGGAAAAAGTGGGAAAGACTGATTCAGGTGAGGAAACAGAGGAACCCTCAAGGCATATGCTCAGGCTGGTGCCAGCCCCTGTCACACCACAGCCAAGGGGGAAGGCAGAGGCACAGACCTCACATTTTGCTTTGTGTGCCAAAAATCATCCCCTGCTTCTTGCCAAGGACACAGGATACTCTGTCCTGTGCAAACAAACACAACTGCAGCCAAGGCACCAGGGCTTGGCCAGCCCCTCTTGCCATCCCATGCTGCTGGTTGTGGCACTGCCCAGGTCTCCAGCAAACAGCCACAAGCCAGGGCCAAAAGAAGAAACCGAACAAGTGATGGACAAGTGGAGACAGAAGGGTTTTTCCTGCTGCAGAACATCCCCTTGCCTCTCCAGCTGCAGCTCCCAGGCACCAAGCACACTTGTTGCTCTTCCATTAAAAGGGGAGAGAGCAGGACCACCAGCAGCCACTGAGTGCCCTGAAAGCTTTATACAGAATGCAGATGCTGAGTGGCACAGGAATAAATAGGAGAGAATACCACAAAGAAAGCACTGATAAATCCAGACAAAGGGCTTCCCAGGGAAAGCAGCAAGCATTAGTTACAGGTCTTGCTAGACCCGGAGTGGCCAGGCCACGCAATGCCCAGCAGCAGCAGAGCCCTTGCTTCTTGCCAACTCTGGGGCATTGCTCCCCGTGCTGCAGGGTGAGGGTGAGCTGTGGGGGAAAGCAGGCAGGGGCTGCAGCTCCAGCTTCTCCTCTGGGACATTCAACAGTGAGCCTCCCCACTGCTGCACTAGCCAGGCACACCACAGTCCCAGACCACTGCAGCCTTACAAGTGAGGGATCAGTAGGACTGGAAGGTTTTTGAAGGCTGGGAGAGATCAGAAATATTTTCCCTCGCCCCCAGCCCCACACTCAAAAACTCTGAGATCTCAGAAAAGGGCTATTTCCATTCCAGTTTCAAGTCTGATTGGGGCACAATTTTTCGTGCCTGGTGAATGTGGAGCTCAGCAAGAAGCACTGGTTTATCCCATCCCTGGTGATGTTTGTCCTACCACCTTTCATACAGGGCTTATTCAGGTGCCACACACAGTATTTTCCAGCCACTTCTGGAAAGCCTGTTAGAGCAGGAGCTCAAGCCATGTGCTGTAATTTCAGATGAGAGGGCACTTGAAAAGCCCAAGGGTTTCTCTGAAGGAAAGGTCCGAGACAGAGCAGAAGTCCTGCCCACACCCCGGCATGGCAGGCAGAGGCAGCAGCTTTCATCTCCCCTTTGAATTCTGCCTTCTCCCCCCCACCCCTCTGCACACAGCAGGTAGCCTTATTTAATTAGAAACTTCCAACAGGCAGGACCTGCAGCCGTGCTTGGTGCAAAATGTCACATATGACTTACTAATATTAACTAATGACTGAGGGATTGAGGGTAATTCAACAGTTAATGGCACGAAGAGGAAATGACAACCCTGTCACAGAGATGGGAATTAGGCAGAGCAACCTTGCCTGCCCAGCCCAGAGGCTGTAATGACACTGTAGTACCTGTATGGATTTCTGTTTATTGTAATGCTGCATGGAATCACCAGGTGATTTTATTACAGTTCACACCCTGGCTTGCAAATGCCACACAGCCAACAGCACCAACGTAGTTTACCAGTCTGAAGAAGATCCAGGGAGACCATGCCCATGTGCAGTGGGTGTTAACTCATAAAAACACACCAAACCCCCTGCCCTCTGCAAGCTGAGGAGTGCAGAGCCCATGGTTTGGGGCACACAGCTCATCCACACCACTAATGAAGAGTTAAGTCCACCCCAGTCCCTGGGACCACAGGCTTGTGCTGCGGGCCCTGCAATCAGGGGTGCTACAAAGCTTCAAATGCACCATTTTATCCTGGATTCACCTCAGAAGTCTAAGTTTTTGTTCAAAGACAAAATGTAGTTTCAGCCTTTAAATACCTCCAGAGCATCTCCCAACCACAGTTATTGTAATGAGACAAAACCCCCTCTTTTCAAGCACTTCTGCATCCAAACAGCCCCTCCTGCTCCAGGACCAGCACTGCAGCCAAGGGGGGAGCAAGCAGGTCCAGCACAGGGTGAGAGAGCCTGAGCTTTTTCTGAGGAATTACTCAGCCCACCCCATGCTGCATATGGAAACCAAGCACAGTTTGAGAGTTCTGGTTATTGCTGGTCATGATCCTAAAGGCACAAGTATCCAAGAAATCTGGTAAAGAGGAATTACAAGGACTAGTCTTACCATCAAATAAAACTTCTGCAGCATAGGATATCATAGTTCTCAAAACAATGTGAGAAATCATCAGCATAAGAAAAAAATAAAATGAAAGAAAATTCTAAAAATAAAATCAAAATTCTAATGCATGAGAGACTCACCTTCCAAGACATAGGCTCATCCTGGAGAGGGTCTGGGAACTGTGTGGCTTCTCCCAACCCCTCCGCAACAGAATAGCTCCTGGCTGGGCTGGGCATCATTTAAAACCTAGGACACCTGGGCTGGAGACTGCACAGCAGCCTTTCCTCCCCGGGGAACCTCCTACCATTTAGTGGAAACCTTAAAACCCAAAGAAAATTGTCTTCTTTTTATTCTGAGTGCAGCAGTGTAGGCAAACAACAGATAAAACCCTTGTGTCCATGGCTGCTAACATCAGGGTGCAGTGGATTGTTTTGGTGTTAGTTATTAAGGGGCGTTACTGAGTTCTGTTGTTTTGGTAATGGAACATTTGATACCCAAACCCATGATTAAAATTACAGGTCACTGACCTGATAGAGCTTGTGACTGTGTAGTGGTAGGGAAGAGATATTGTAACATTTTTCTTGCATGTTTATTACTTATAATAGCCTTCACCTAAAGCAGACCAAAATATTTTTCCCTTCAATATGCAATTTAGGGCAGAACTATTAAGAACCCTTGGAATAAACTAATACATTTCTGATGACCTTTCATATTTACCCTGTTTCTTTTGCCCTGTACACCTCACTTCAGATTGATTGTAACAGGATAAAAGGTGTGGAAATGGGGAATTGTAGACTTTCAGATTTCTGAGCCTGTGTGTTGGCATGACCACCAATTTAAGACATTAAAGTTATTGCACATAAATAAAATATTGCCTCTTTTTAACTGACCTCCCCAATTGCCCCATAAACCCAATAATTTACACACTCTTAATGGTCAAAACGTGTCTGCGAATTGTTGAAATTAAAGCAATCAAGCTTCCTCAGACCAAGATGGGGGAGAGAGGGACTGGCACTTCTCCCATTGTCCATACCCTTCATAATTAATTTCTAAAGTAATTTCCTCCTTTGCCCAGCAGATATCATCTCTGCATTGTGCATTTGTGTGAGGAAAGAAGGTCTCCCCAGTTTATTTCTGACAACAGATACAGTTGATATACAGAGCATAAAATCTGACAGTTTTCAAAGTAAGTGGGACTCCCTCTGGGGTAGCCCACACAGGCAGGATGGCAAAGCCCCTCGGAGAGAGCCCAGGGGGGACACGGGGCCATCAGGGTAGGGCAGGATACTGGCCAAGAGCTGCCCCAGGGGATGCTCTGTTTAGAGAGGTAAAACAGAAATCTTTCTTATTCTTAACGTCTTTAGCCTGTGGCTAAAGCTGTGAACACAGGCAGGTTGTTCAGAAGGGCAGAAGACTTGCCGGAGCACTCCTTTGCCTGCAGCATTGCTCTCTGTCCTCAAAGCGATGCTCACACCCCAGGGCAGGAGGGATTTCGGCACAAAACCTGTGCTGAGAGAGACTGAACCCAGAAGCTAGGCTTGCTTCCCACAACCCAGCACCCCACCTGAGCCCTGCCAAGCCTGCTCTGTGGGTGTCTGAGGGAAGGGCTGGGGTGAGGCCTCGAGCCTGGCGCTGTGCTGGCACTCAGGGACCCCTTCAGCGGCCGCCGCGGGCCTGGGCTCTGCCCTCGGCCTCCCTGGGCACACGCAGCACCAGGGGTTTCAGGCAGCACCGGGGGTTTCAGGCAGCACCAGGGGCTTCAGGCAGCACCAAGGGTTTCAGGCAGCACCAGAGGTTTCAGGCAGCACCAGGGGTTTCAGGCAGCACCAGGGTTTGTGCTGTATTTACAGGTGGCCCTGCTCCCACACGGGATCCCAGGGCTCACTGTGGTAAATGCGGTTCGGGGCAAGCCCCTGGCAGTGCCCACTGACAGCCAGGGGAGGGTCTGTCGGGTGCCCCAGAGACACTCAGGGCAACTGTGGGGACAAACTGCTCCTCCAGGCACAATCTCCTCAGCAGTGTGCTCAAAGGCTGCTGCTTTCTGCTCAAGCACCAGGCACATTCATTTCCCCCACAGCAGTATTTTATTTGTCCTTATTTTCTGTCCTCAAAGTGACAGAGGTGAGGAAATTATTTATATCTTACAATGCTCCAGTAATTACTCACCAAGAGTTTGGGAGAGTAGCATCTTCCATTTCTCCAGTCCTGCTCACTGTTGGACACACACACAAAAAATAACTGTATGAGCATGTTATTGGGTTTCTTGGCTGTGAAGCTATTTTTAAATGCTGCTGTGTTTGCCACTTTGGGATCAAACTCATGTAATTTAATGGGTTTCACTGAGACATCAACAGGCCCTCAAGGCTGCTATCGATTTCCCACAACAAAGGCCTGCTCTTGAAATAATTTAATGGGATCACCAAGAAGTGACTTTGAGCTGCAGGTGCTGGAATGCTCAGGGACTGGAGTTTGCTGGGATCTCAGCGAGGCAGCCCCTGCCCTCACATCCCCAGGGGAGCATGAAGATGAGCAGTGAAACAAGTGCTTTTCCCTCACAAATTCCCTTCTGTCTCACAAGGGCAGAGCTGGAAAAGGGAAAACCCACCTTCATCCAGTGGTTGTCACCCTCGCGGAAATGTCCCTCCTGCAGCCCGTGCACCCACAGCACGGCATGCGAGGACACCTAGTGCCTGATGCTGAGGCTGCAAGGAGGCTCTGGGCTACAGCACTGTGCTTCTCTTGTGGCTTGTGTCCTTGCAGCAATACAAAGTCCCTGCGGGTCCAGCCCCAGCAGTGTTCTGGAGAGTGTTCTGGAGGGTCCCTGGGAGGCTCTGACCTGCCTTTCGGTGTCTGCGCCATCGGAGGCTCTGTCTCACAAGCTGGAGCTCCCCAGCAGCCCCTGTCCCGTGCCTGAAACACAGCTGCCCTCACAAGTCCAGCCTGAGAAGCTTTGGGCTGTTTCCCCGGCTGGGCTTTGACATCAACAGCTCCCGTGGTAACGCAGGTAACACACCACAGCTGATCCCAGTGGAGAACTGTGTCTTCATCTACTTGTAGTGCCCCTCTCTGTGTTCTGTCTGTTCTGTGAGCTTCTCAAAGCCAGCACAGATCCAGCATCCTCCCTGACGGCTGTATTTGGGGATGGAGCTGACCACACAGTTTGAAGCATAAGAAACCAATCTTGTTTTCAAAGGACATACTCTTGTCCAAAGCTATCCATAGCAAAGCTGGTGTTAAACCTGCTTGGGCAACACAAACAGGGTTTATCAAGTCCTTATACAAACAGAAATACCATATATCTCAGGATAACCTAAGTTCTTGACAGTTCAGGATGGTGGACAATCAAGATGTTAAAACCATTTCATAGGGCTAAAGGTCAAAGCTCCTCAGACTGACAGGTGGGTGCACCAGCAGTTTAGACACAAAGCATGTTTGCATGTACCTGTACTGCTGCTGTGCCTGCAGAACCCTGGGCCACAGGATGGCAAGCACAGCCAAGCACAGCCACGTGCTGCAGCCAGGGTCAGAAACTCCTCACACCGAGGTGCTGCCAGCAGTGCCCCTGCCCACTAAGCACTTCCTGAGGCAGCAGCCCTGACTCTGGAAAATAGAGATTTTCTTTAATGGAGACTCGGAGAAGAGAGTTGGAGATAGGGAAGGTCCCACTGAGCCACACAATTCAACAGAGAACCTGAAACAATTACAGATGTGGGATGTCTTAATCTAGCCCATCCCCATGGGTAGGGAGGACATTTACTCTGCAGAACTGAACCTGTCTCACAGTGAGTGCAATAACTCACTCAGCTGGGGGCTGGGGAGCTCTGCAGTCGGGAGAGGGAGCTGTGCTGCTGTGGGACAGACATAGGGGAGGCTCAGGGAGGGTTGCAAGCCTGTTTCCGATCAGGCCTTGCAGTGTAATGTGCTTTAAATATTCCTTTAAAAAAGTTTTCATTGAATGAATCAGCACTGCTTTAGTCGTCCCCCCCTCTCTCTTTGGAAGTTTTAAAAATCCATAGATATTCACAAAATCGGCACTTGTTAAGTGTAACTTTAGTCCCCCTGAAAATCACATTTTTAACGAGCTTACTACCCCCATCTCAGTGCAGCCCTGCTTGCACAAAACCTCTGTGCAACATCCCAACAGCCCTGGGCACCCATCCATCCTCCCCATCCCATCTGTCATCTCTTTATGAAGATGAAAGACCCCAGCTCTGACATTCCCACTGCCAACTGCATCCTGAGTCACACACACGGGTTTTATCCTTTTGATTGGGGTTTGCATCACACCTTCAGAAGCCTGAAACTGTTTCCCAGCAAAACCTGTCCCAGCAGCTTTAGCACCCTGTGCAAGTCCAGATGAGTGTTTTGAGACTGACATGACAGCTAATCACCTCCTTGAAAACATGTCTGCACAGTCCATGCCCGGGTAATCACACAGCAGCATCTCCAAATTGCCCTGATGGAGATCTCCACGTGGTTTCTGTGCAAACGCCTCGAGTGTCGCTGGCAAGGCCTGGGCTGTGTGCTGCTGCTGCCAGGCCAGCCTGCAGAGCCCTCAGCCCAGCTCAGAACACAGGCTTCCAGAGAGAGCATTCTTCCAGCACAAGTCATAGATACCTGGAGGGGTTTACCTTTCCTCTGTCTGCTACTTCGTGATTTCAGGTGGCAGGACACAGCATGGCAATTAAACTGCAGGCAACTTCAACTTTGCAGCTTCTGGAAGATCAGGTGAAAAAGATCCAAAGCAAAATACAAATTTAAGTGGTACAAGGCCTATCTAATTTCTAGGAGTACCTGAGAGTCCATACATTTTGGCAGGAGATGATGCAGGAGACACATTGGCAAAAATATGAAGCTAATTATTTATCACTTTTCCCCATGAAAATGGCAGAAATAGAGCAATTAAATGAAACCATAGATCATTAATTGCAGAGGACTCCCAGTCTACCCAGATTGTGTACACAGTTTATTGCAGCAAGCTCAGTTCTCAAAAAGAGAGATTTCTTTATGGGGTTCCTTAGCACTGATTGTCATGTGGCAGGAGCCAATTCTCATGATGGACACCCAGGAAGTGTGAGCATTGGGTGGGATGTCAGGAACCAGGCCCAAGGCTCCCTGCTGACAGATCTACCAGCAGTTCTCTTCAGGTGTCACTTTGGATTTGTGAAGAGTGACTATATTAAATAGCAGAATAAAGCTTGTGTCCATGGCTGCAGAAATAGAGACATCTTAAATTGTAACGAGATAAACAACCTGAATAACTTGTTTAATTGCTAATGGAAAAAACAATGTTTATGGGTTGCATCCATGAGTTGTTTTGGCTCCTCATTTGGGTTCCCTTTTTTTCTGAGCAATTTTAGAGGGATTCTCCCAATGCACCTCACCTGCTGTCTCCAGAATAAATCTGCTGCCTTGCAGTAATGTTTCTGAGGGTTTCTCTACCAGGTGCAGACTCTGAGTCACAGCAGATTTATTGCTTCACCTTTGCCTACAGGATCATAGCAAGTGATTCCAGCAGCCCATTCTGTATTTGCACTGCCAGCAGACAATCAGTGCAACACTCCTGTGGTGCTGGATATTCCTTATGGCTGTGGAGCATTCCTAGCTGTTAGTCTCCAACTTGTAAAAAAAAATCCCAGTTGTTTATTTTATAACGTTCCAGGGCACACCTTAATGGCCCATTGTGAACATAAATTACATAAAGACTTTGGTTTCAGGAAGATGTGAGTCTCCCAACAACCAGCCCTGAGAGGAGCAGGCACTTTTGGTCCCAAAGAGCCAGCAGGCTGGAGGACACTGGGATGTTGGACACATTGGCAAAAATATGGGACTGGGAGAGGGCACTGGTGGGGCCCTCGGGCAGGGCCAGCTGGGCTGGTGTGGCTGCACAACCGGGTGTTGATGGGACTAATCTTGTTGCTAGGAAATTCAGGGACTGGGGAGATAAATTATCCACAGGTGCCGGAGCTGTTTGGTTGGAATCACACTGCCACATGTTCCAGTCCTAAACCAGCAGGGGAGAAGTCCCTCCAGGCAGCCAGCTGGGGCCCCTGGCTTAGGAAGGATGTGAGCCTGCTGGAGCCAGTCCAGGGAAGGCCACAAAAATGATGAGAGGGCTGGAGCACCTCTGCCATGGAGACAGGCTGAGGAAGTCGGGTTGTTCAACCTGGAGAGAAGAAGGGTCCAGGGAGACACTAAAGCACCTTCCAGTACCTAAAGGGACTCCAAGAGACTTTGGACAAGCGCATGGAGTGACAGGACAAGGGGGAATGGCTTCACACTGACAAAGAGCAGGGTTAGATGGGATATTGGGAAGAAACCCTTCCCTAGGAGGGTGGTGAGGCACAGGTTGCAGAGAAGCTGTGGATATCTCATCTCTGGAAGTGTTCAATGCCAGGTAGGACAGGGCTTGGAGCAACCTGCTCTAGTGGGAGGTGTCCCTGCCCATGGCAGGGGGTTTGGAACTACATCTTTTAAGTCCCTTCCAACCCAAGCCATTCACAGATTCTGGGATGATTGTATAGTTTTGGAAAATGGCTGTATGGATGTTGCTGGGCTATTGACCCACCCCCTTCCCCAGCCCTATTTTATCACTCTTACCTGTGTTCTGTCCTGGTGACAAGCTCTGTGCTGGCAGTCACTGCAGCCCTGGCAGCAGCCCTGCCTCCTACACTGCCCAGCACAGACACCAGTGCTCACATACCCTGGCAGGCTGCAAAAAAATTGCTGGATGCTCCATTTTTCAAGGCAAAATACAAAACTTTTGGCTGACACAATAGTCCTGTTTCTGAGTTCATCTGCCAAGAGAAGGTTTTCTCAAAGACTTTTGGGGATGGGGTTATGATAACATAACACCATCATGTGTTCATCCTCCTCCTGGATGACATGCTGGCCATAATCCTGTGGTGGTTCACATGTCAACACCATACACAACCCTCACAAGACAATGTGCCTGGTAACAGCCTTGCCCAGTATCAACCACAAAATGCCTGGAAGTGTGGGCAGTGCCCTCCAGCTCCGACAGCCAGATTAGGGACTGCCAGGAGGCCAGACCTGGGGCCATTCCTTCCACAAATAAACAGTGATTTCCTTTATATTTACCAAAATGCAAGCACCAGCTCACAGCAGGACGTTCTGATGTTTGCAGGCAGGTAAGGAGGTGAGCTGGCTGGGGACTGGAGCTCAGCAGTCCCACCCTGGGCAAGCAGGCTGCCATAAATACAGTACTGGCTTCCTAGCCCAGCACGAGGGTGCTCCTCTGGGCCCTGCACTGAAGGGGTCCTTGGTGTAACTAAGGTTTACCATAGCTGCAAGCAGAGGGAAGAGCTAGAAAGACAAAGGCACCTGTGACTGCCACAAAGGCCTGTTTGAACACACCACACATCAGTGAAGCAGTGCTCCTCCAGCAGATGTTCCCTAAAATACCTGCCCTTCCCAGACTGACAATACAGTTCATTTTCTTCAGGCCCCTCGTCTTGTAGCCTTCTATGTCTCTACTGCCCTGTTACAGATTTTCCTGCAGCTCCCTGCTCTGGACAATCCTATTTGCTGTACCAGGCACTGCCCACCACTAGGACATGCTGAATCCTTCTCATAGCTGGGGTGGCTGCCTGCCTGTTGCTGCTGTAAGGATTTCCAAGCCAATCTTGGCTGGCAGTCAGATTTCCTAGGGTGAACTGCTTACTGACAATGTAACTCCCATTCCTTATTGTAAGAGCTGTCAGAAAAGAAAAAATCCCAACACACCCAGGTAAGAGTTTCAAAGTATGATCAAATGGACTGTCCAGCTGGCTGAGCCTTTTCTCTGTAATATAAACTTCAAAGTAGTAAATAATTCGTGAAATATCATCCTGACAAGTCTGAGTAGTGGGGAATCAGAGGAAAATGGAAATTACATTTCTATATGGAAAATGCTTAGTATTAGTTCTTTCAGCAAGCAGGGGCCATTGGGACCTCCTAGCCCAGCAGGAGTGAGAATGTGGGGATCAGTCATTCAGCCCTTAACAGAATGAGCACTTTTATCCTGTGCATTTCCACTTCCCTTGACAGTGCAGTGTCCAAAGACTATTGGCACTGCACATGTGAGGAGAGGAGGAAAGATGGTTCATCCATAATGATATTTAACTGGGGTAAGGCTTCACTGTTTTAGCTGTGGGGTTGCTTGAAAAGCCCTGCAGTTTTCCAGACCTAACACTGGGAAAGGGGTACATATTCCACTTGCAAATAGGGATCTGCTCTGGCAGAGCTGCACCCCTTCCTCTGCAGAGAATCTTTTCCCAGCGGGACTGAGGGGGATCCATTACGCTGCTTAAAGGAAGAGCAAAAAAAACTCTGTGGAAATGGATGTAACAGAGCACAGGGAAGGTCACAGGGGACAGGCAACCTGGGAACAGGCAATTCTACCTCCTTTTGATGTGTTTTCCTTTGTTTCAGGGTGAGAACATTTCACTTGGCTGGCTCTCATCCAGCTCCCCTGTTATGTCATATCCAGATTACTCAGTGGATGAGGTATTTGGAGAGTTACATCAGACAGATAACATTTGTTTATAGAACTTGATCTTTTTCTCAGACTTGTTTCTCCATCTTGAAAAATATTTATGTAAATATTTATATTTTCAGGAATGTGAGCTTTATCAACCTGAGGATGACAGTCACCTCCACTATAAATGAGTATGAGTGCTTGCTGCAGAGCCCTGCAGCGCTGCCTGGGAACTTCTTTTGCTTCTCATAGACACCAGTTTACCAAACCTAGAATTCTGCAGGGGAAGAAATCAACTCTGGTGTGACACAATTCTGAAATTTCTCCCACCTGTAAGATGGAAGGGTTAGTCAAAAAGGGAACCAGAAACCCACTGAAAAATCTCAGAGGTTACACTGCAATGTCTGAGGCTCTGCCATAAATCCCTGATAAAACGCATTTTCCTAGTAGGAAATTTCCAAAGGTCTTACTTTCCCCTCTATGTAAAACAGAGGAACTGTTTCACAGAGGGATTTCAAAACTTTTGTTTTCAGGGGAAAAAAACATCTTAATGTTACACATTTCATCAGGTCAGTATATTGCAGAGGTTTTATCCTGCATGCTTTAACATGCTGCCTTAAGCCATCCTGGTTATGCTCCAGCCAGCAAAAACAGTGCCAGTTATTCAACCCCCTGACAAATCTCTTGCTTAAACTTCATGAAGGTACAATATGGGACATGAGGAATGTTTTTGCAAGGAGGTTACTTCAGGTAGTGTCAGTCACCTGTAATTCATTCATATGAAATGCCACCCTTCCCTCTCACTGCTCATGTGTCTTACTGTTCATTAATCACCTTAATTTCCCGAGCAGAGATTCCATGACAGGAGCAGGATTTACAGAATAGCTCCTCCAGCAAGTCCAAAGGGAGTTTGGCAAAGAGGTGTTGGAAAGGGCTCAGGGAAAACTTTGATTGCAACATCTGAGCTTGGTATCGTGCTTTCACCTCTGTGCCCAGGCCTGGCTCTGCCTTTCTGGCCATGCTGACACCATCCTTCCCAACTAGCTGCAGGGAAACTGAGAGGTGGATACCCTGCATGTCCAGCTTCCCTTTCCTTGGATTTTCCACTTGCACGGTGAGACTCTGCCAAGCCCCTGCCATCCACGCAGCCCCCAGACCCAGGCAGACACCCCCTGTGCCCTGAGGAGGGCTGCCAGCTCAGGCAGGGCTGTCACCCACCACCCTCATGGGAGGGAGCCCACAGCACATTGCACCCCCAGAGCTGTTGAGCAGCACCAGCTGTGAAATGCCCCCAGCCCCGAGCCCCCCACGTCAGCACCTGTGGCACTGCCTCCTTTGCCAGGCTGCGGATCGATAAAACAGGGAATCCACCCCGGCATCCCAGCAACCACATTAGAGGGAAAAGGGAAGAAAAAGAAAACTCAGCTGCACAGCACGAGGGATTCACATGGCATAAACTTTCCACCAGTTCAGATTTGCTTGGTAACAACACTGCTACGTTAACCTTGTGCAACTTGGCTCGTTGTTCATCTTATTTGCAGCCACCTTTGCAGCCCGGAAAGGCAAACGTCTCACCTGACTCTGCATCACAGTGTCCATCACACATTCCCCTGTTCCTCCCAGCTGGACCAGGCCCTGCAGGCCCTGTGTCCCTGTTGGTCCCCAAGCAGGATGCCCTGCAAGGGACGGGCACAGCCCGTGGTGCTCTCGGCACTGCAGCCACTGGGGCATCTTAATTCAGCATCCCACCACTTTGTCATTTGCCTGGTTTTGCTAGATCTTAATGTTTAAACTGAAAAGCCCATTTATTACCGCAGGAAAACAGGGTTTTTTTCCTCTGGCACACAAATTCCCTGGGTTTTTCAGCAGAAAGATGTGTAGGTTGGTTTATGAACTTTGAAAGCTATCTATGCCTCTGAGACCTCTGCTGACTTGCAGTTACGGTAATGCTGCATAACTCGGGTCTTAATGCCAAGTTGCAAATGAGTTTTGCTCCACTGGGCTGGCTCTCAAAAAAAATGAATGTTTTAGGCCTAAAACTGTGTCTGTGGTCTCATAAAAACGTACAGCTCTCCTGATTTTCTATGTATTTGCCATTAAAGGAACGATTCCATCCTGCCCTCTGCTTGTCCTCTGGTTAAAGTTTGCCTCCTTGGCAGAGGATTCAGTGGGATATAAAAGCACAACTCAAATTTGGAAACTCACCCAATAAAATATCCCAAAGTCAGCACTTTGTTGTCAGCAGTAACTTTACACGCTCACAAGCCCTGTGGAACTGTCTCTGCATTCCCAGCCCCTCAGCTGCCATTTCACTGAGCAAAGCCCCCTGATGTCACTCTAAGGCTGTGGCCAAAGGGGCTCTGTTTGCCCCTGGAGATTGCTGGGCTGCACTCAAACACCCAGCTTGGCTGTGGGGACTGCAGCCCTTTGTAGTGCTGCCCCACTTCAGAAAGGTGGTTCCTGTAGTTACTTCCCAGCCCCTTCTTTTGGTGAGACACAGAGGTGGCAATTCACCTGCGGGGTAAATACCTTGAATAAAGGGTGCTTTCAACTTCCAGAGCAGGTTTCCCTGCTGGCAGCAATGCTGGCTATGGAGCAGGGCCACACTGCCAGTGCGTGGGCGCTATCTGGCTTGGGATTCCCCTCCTTTCCCTTGTTCCCAGCTTCCTGCGGAGAGCTATTGACAGCACTTCCAAGAAATGAGTGCAACCAGAAAAAATTGGCCTGGAAAACAAAATCCATTCTGCTTCCTTCACAAAAAGTTCACGAGAGCTGCCTGCTCTGCTCCTGTAAATCAATGTTTGCAGCTCCGTGTCTGGGCCAAGCTGTGTAGCACAGGTGCCACACGGAGCAGAAGGGCACATTCCTCCAGCCAAAGGCACAAAAGCTGTGAGATATTTTCCTTCTCGTGCCAGAGCAGAATCTCTGTCTGGGAGCTGCACAGCAGAGGATCCAGGTCTTGCCCTGTCCCTCAGGGCTTGTCCCCGTGAATGGCAAAGGAAACTCTTCCTGGACAGCGGGTCCATGCAGCTTTCCAGGCTCTGGCAGAAGGCAAGAGCCAGCCAACAACAGCAACAAAATTTGCCCTCCCCTTTCTTCCTCCCCACTTAGCCACTCTTTAGCCAGGACCTTTTCAACATTCATTGCTTGCTTTAGAGCCCTGGAAGTCAGGTATTTTTCCCCAGGATCTGCCAGGCTTGGCTCCACTGGAAACCCCTTCTGCTAGAAGATCCCCCCCACACCCTCCATTCCCCAGCAGCTCGGTGTGACCTCCAGAGCTGTCAGTCAGCACTGGTGTGCTGGCTGCTGGCCTGCCCACAAGTATCTGTATTTCACAACTAAAGCAGGTTAATTTAAGCCACCACAGTGTGCAACAGCCTGACAGCTCCCTAGGGGCCCTTATAAAGCTGAGACTTGAACATTCATCGGACTTTCAATATATCATAATGCTCTACAGACCTCTTAAATAGAGTGGTCTGGACAAGATGTGGTTGGGTTTAGTCCTGCTCTCACAGACAGAAGTGCAGGCAAAAAAGTGAATGCTGAACAACCAATGAGGTTCCCAAGACTCTTTTACTGAAATAATTTCAATTCAGGTGATACATAAATGAGGCTCCTTTCAAAAAGAAGCTACCCTCCCCTTCACTTAAGAAGAAAAAGCTCACAATGAACATGCTCTGACATCTCATAAAATCTTCACCAAAGCAAAAAGCCCAAGCAGTAAGTTTGTACATTAATTGCATAATAAAAGGTACCTGAGTCCAGACTTGTACAGTCAGTTCTGCCACACCCGCAGGCAAGTTTAAAACACATCAGCCCTGACTTTGCAAGGACTCCCAAGCACAATAAAATTAGAAAACCCCAATCCTTTTTTGTCTTGTTGTTAAATTTCAGACCTTTATTTTGGTTCTGGGGACATAATTTCCCATTGTTCCTGGTAAGTACCAGTAGGTCTCAGGGGCTCGTTCTGCAAGGACACACAACAAGGGACCAAAAGAGGCTGAGGAGCATTGGACAGAAAATGGGGGCCTGAAATGAAGCTCTTGTTGCAGAGTGATGGATCTCTTAGAGGCAGCCAGAGGCCTGCTCTTCCCAAACTGAGCTGAGCAGGGAGTTGCTTATGGGTTCTCTGACTGACCTGTTGTGATCCAGTGACTGACCCAGTGGCCACTGGTCACTGTGGCCGCAGCAGCTGCCCATGGGCAGCACGGAGAGAACACCAGGTGACTTGCAGGGGACAGAAACAAGGCAGAGTGGTCTCCCATGTTAAACATCCAGCTGACTCCCAGGGTCACCTCCAGGCTGGCCTCGGGAGCCGCAGTGGAAGGGGGATGGAAGCACTCAGAGCGTCACCTGATGCAGCTGCGTCACCAGTGCAGGCAGCGTGTTCGTGCCGAGGGCCCAGGAGGAGCCTGCTTTTATTCCTGGTCCTGTCACACGTCAGGTCAAGGTTACAAAGCTGGTCTCTGTTGACTCTCACAGCTGATTGTTTTGGGACAATAATTCATAGTTGCCTCCCTGGATACGGAGAATGGAATGACAACTTGGATTAGCAGTGCACAGCCTTGCCCTGAGGACCTGCTGTTGATGACTAAACCACCACTTCTGCTATTGAGATCCTCTGCTTTGACATCCCTCTGGGGCAGAATATAGGATATTTTCTAAGCATCAATTGTGAAAACCCATTTCCCTTTCCGGTCCTACACAGGGCAGGCAATTAGCTCCCTCGTGGGCAGGAAAGGTGGCTATTTAAAGCACAGACACCCAAGCTCCCCTGCCTGAGGCTCAGGCTTTGACCTAGTTAGGAGCTCTCCCGTGCAGGGCAAATTCGTTCACCATACCAGAGTATGGGATCCAGAACGGTCACATGAACACTGATACTGTGATATCAGTGATGGGAACAGCAGCATTTCACTTGACACCAATCCCATGCCCTTATTTCCAGTGCACTCCAGTGCCCCTGGTGTTTGTTTCAAGATGCTCTTTGGCTCTTGTCCTCCATTTCATTTGCTTTTGAGGCTGGAAGATCCACCCAAACCCAGGATTTTCAGGAAGGTGAACACTGATCACTGAACTTTTTTCTAGCAAAGGTTAGCTGCACAAACAAACAAAAACACCAAACTAAGAGGCAAACATTACAATAGGAACACTTCAAGTAGTTAAGAAACTACCTTATATTCTCAGCAAGAAAAGTGGTAAAATGTTGACTGGGGCAATGAGAAATGTTGATAGTGCAATCTCCACCCTGGAGGTTCTCAGAGCTTTCCCCAGGAAGGCAAGAACAAAGCTTGGCCAATAGCTTGGTTTGGTACTGTGTCTCACAAGAGAAGACCCTGCCAAAGCACTCTACAAGGGTTCCCCATCCTACTGGAGAGACAAAGACACACAGAGAGCAAACCCAGAGCAGTGTGCTCCTAGAGAGCAGAAAGATGCAGGATTTAGCAGGCACAAAACACATCCTGGGACTCACCAGGACAGCGATGAACAGTTCATTAGATCTTCTCTGGGTCAGAGATTCAGAATTTAAACAAACACAGGCTAAGTCTGAAATCACTTTATTGAGAAGTTTCATACAAGAATAGCTGGTGGGAAAAAAATAGTCAAGTGTGACACAGCTACACCACAGACAAACTCCTCTCACATCTCAGCTTGAAGCCAATTCACTTACAAACAGCCACTGTCTCCACACCCTCATCTTTCCATCAGTCACATCAGTGAGTGTCAGTGCAGCACAGGGAGCAGAGTCTGTCTTTACATCAAATAAGACAAGCTGTGATTGCAATTTTTCCTGTGAGAGGTATAAGAGGCCCTCTAGGTCTTTTGAGAACTGTTTGCAACATAAGGCATCATTCCTATCCAGCCCAGCTCATTCAGAATATTGACTGAAAGACTGTAACAAAATGTTCTGTCAGTAAAAATCTTGTGGAAAAACAGTATAAAAAAGTAGAGAGATATATAGCATAAAGCTATCAAAAAGTGACTGTGCCATTTCCCCCCTTATAAAAATAATATTGTTTTTAAAACAAAAATCAAAATACATTAGAAATGCATCCAATATATAACATATTGCACCTTTCCAAAATATTCTGTGCAGCAGAAGCCCCATACAGTACCTGGGCAGTTACAAGACAGACCAGTAGCTCCCCTTTAGTTCTGCTCATCTCTACAGCAGCTGTCAAGAATTTGGCTGTTGCATTTTTAGTATTCAGAAAGTAGAAAGCTGCAATATTTACAAACTAAGTGTTTGTAAATCATTACCATTCCTTCTCAGGAAGGAGAAAAACCCATCACAGGGACCTCTTGATCAAAGAAAATATTACATATTACTTGTTGGTGGTGTCAGTAAGACAATGCAGCTTCAAATGTTCAATACAGCTTGAATCATTTGAATGTCAGTTTTTAAAACAAGAGTGCCACTTCCTGTACCAGAGAGATACCTGTCAGTGATTTCTGGCCTAATAAGAACATACAGCCAAACCCCAGGAGCAAATAAAACCAGGTAGCTTACTTTGTTTCATGAAAAAAACCCACTAAGACACCAACAGACACAGGGTTGGGAACCTGCTGTCTGAAAATAATTAACATTGATTGTTCCTCAATTCAGTTTTCAGTCACCTGGAGGGTTTTAATAGAAGGGCAACCCCTGTCTTGCCCCCTGCTTTCCCAGGCACAAGATTCAGTCCCAGTAACCATGCATAGCTATGCAGAAAAGGAGCTGAAGTTCCAGGAATTGAAGATTCTGCTGTGTGGGAAACCCACTCTGTATTTGGTGACCTAATCTTCTCAAAGAACTCAGCAAGAACTTACAAACTCTCCGTATAACCTTGGAGAGTACCAGGAGAGGGCTTTAGATCTGAGGATGTACAAATCAGATGACCTGCTTCTCCGTGGAAAGTGCCCTGCCCCATTCAGCTGCAGTTAGGAGAGGCATGGGGTGTTCTGTTAGGGGGGATTCTTGTTTGCTTTCTTTAGCAGAGAGCTGGCAGCAGCCAGGGCCCCTCCCTGCACAAAGCGTACGAAGTTATCTCCTGCCAGAGGTCCCAGAGCATAGAGCCCCTTCTCCTGAGTGCACTCGTAGGTGAAGGGATCAACATCTATGGGATTCCTCTTTGAGTTCACTGGTTGGCCATTGTCCACTGCCAAGTCAATGCCATTATTTGGCAGAAAGGAGAGGTTGGGGTTTGAGCCAGTTAGAACAAGAGCCATGGAAATTTTATAAGCTTTCTGACAGCCATTCTTGTCTTGAATGATACATTTCTTGTCCTTGCCAAAGGACAGCACGTGATGCTCAGGAAGGCTAATGTAACATTCATAAGGCCCAGCACAAGCAGCTGTCTGTTCTTTCATCATCTGATGGACTTTGTGGTATTCAGGATACATCATTTTGGGGAGTTGGTTGAAGATAAGACCTGGATCACTGACTCGTCTCCTAAAAACATGTATTACTGGAATATTGCAATGGTGAGCAAAGAGAATTGCATCAGCAGCTGTCAGACCAGCACCTACAATCAAGACTGGGTCTGACATGATGCCAATGCTGTTGTTCTTCACTGCTGCTTCTAGGGCAGACAGCTGATGATGGACATAGGAAAGGTTTTCCCCCTTGACCCCGAGCCAGGTCGGACTGTCGTATGTTCCTGTAGCTAAGACCACGTTCTCTGCATAGATGGAGAAGGGCTCTTTATCACCTTCCACAGTTTTGAAAAATCCATCCACCTGAAAGACCTCTGTACTTTGTTCGTTGGAGTTCCAGAGTGAGCCACTATTCTCCTGCAGATCTTTCTGGGCGTGGTTGGAGGTGCTCTCTGCACTCACTTTCCTCACAGAGGTCACGACAGTGCCACATCTGAAATTCTTCTGCAGTCCTTTCTTCACCACATAGTGTTGGTAATATTGAGCAATGTCTTCTGCTGTGGCTCTGTTGTTTCTGAGGCCTCTGTAATAGAGTACAAACAAAGGTCATGCAGCAGTTAAGTAAGAGACTAGAATTTTTTCCCCTCTTCCACTACATATATTCTAGAGCCATCTATCCTGGCACTACCAGAGACTCACCCAGTTTCCCTGACTTCAGCAAAGTTATTCCTGATACATAGACCCAGCACTAAAGTCCAAAAGGTGTTGGACAGGGGCAGCTTTCTCTAGCAATCATCCCATCCCCAAGAACATGGTTGTTCATTTATGCCCTGCTTTCATACCTCCCTTCCGTTCCATTTCTAACTCCTGGACTTTTTAAGATTAATTATTACACACATCAAGAGCAGAAGCACCTGACAGACTGGAGAGCAGCTGAAATGATCACATTTGTCATTAGAGACAGCAGCAGTAGTCACAGAAGCCAGGTGACCATGCTTTTTTCTTCCCCAAGCTTTACTCAGAATTCATGGTTGCTGAGCCATGTCCCCAGTGGCTGTTGGGAAGGACACTTCCCAAGAGTCACTTTATCTGAATCACTGACTGTAGAATGGACCTTTCCTGGGGTGTGGGAGGGTGTTCCTTCTCTCACTAAAATCATCCATAACAGATGGGTAGCTACACTCAAATCCACTCCAGGTTTGCTAATAACCTCCAGCAGTCTGCAAACGATACTGCCATGGATATCTTACCTTCTGTTTTGCTTTAGCCATTCTTTGAAAGGGAGATCTGGCAGTCCCATCCATTCCCCTCTGCTCAAGGTAACCATAGAACCCTCTATGGACTGGAACAAGAAGCAGAGCAAAATTACTTTATTTTTACATAAAAAGTGAAAGGCAATTTTTTTCATGTTTCAATACAGCACAGATCATGAAATCTGTAATTTCCTCTGATCTGCTGTCATGGATGAAACCATCCATGTCCTCCAAAAAGAACAAGAGATGGGAAAGGCCTCTCAATCTTCTTTTCCTTTTAAACTTTAACTTGTCTATATAATAAAACCAAACATGGCTGGCTGGCATTTTAGAGGAGCTTTTCCCTCTCCAGTGAACACATTTGGCTGTCCCACGACATGCAGACCCCAGCAGCTCCAGTTGACTTACATGCCAGGCACCTCCAGGAGTGTTTCTGCCCAGGACCAGGTGGGGAATGGCTCTGTTGGGCTCGTGCCACCACGTGAGCACAGATTCTGCTGTCCCACCAAAGTCTGTGTCCGGGCGCTGCAGAGCATCAAACAGAAGAGCCACGGGGCTGTCGGATCGTCCCTCCAGGCCTTCAGACAGATAGTCCAAATCCTAAAGAGAGGAGACCAGGAGCTCAAAGTGTGTGTCCTGCCAGGCACTGTGTGTCCTGCTTGTTACTCCAGTATCCCTAATCAGGGGTTTTGGTGTTCTGGGAAGCTCATTTACTGGCACACAGACCTGTTCTTTCCTGAGGAGTACCTCAAGGATCTTAGCAGGAATGCTGACATTTCATACAAGGGAGATCTGGATTACAAAGCAAAATTTGCTTAAGGATTATTCTGCCTGTGTATTTTGAAAATTCAAACAAGGTTATCACTCATAATATACCCCTTAGGATGCTGTGTCGTGATGTTATATTGCTCATCTTTACACAAACCTGGTCCAAAATGGAGACTTCTGGTGCTTCTTCCAGTTTCCTCTGAAGAATAGGATGAGGATGAAGAGACTCTCTTTTGAAGTAAGGAGTGTAACCTGACAGCAAATATGAGAGGCAGATTCCTGAGGGTCCATTTCCTGAAAAGACAATGGAGAAGAATTTATACTCCTGCAGACAGAGCTGTCCTTTGAAAAGTGTTCCTAATATCCAGACCAAATCAAAAGATATGATGCTGTGGATACAGAGGATTTTCTCTTCCAGGTTGACCACTGACCTACTGGATGGAGTTGGGGAAGTCATTTTACCCTCATGTTCCCTTCTCCTCCTCAGCCGTGTCTCCTTGCATTGCAAGGTCCTCAGAACTGCTGAAAAGACACTGGGTTAAATAAGTCAGAGGTTAACTTAACCTGAGCCTTGATGGTGATGAATGGTGTTATTTCTTTAAACATAAAGGTTGGGAAACTGGTCACAGCACGAAGCTGTGTCAGGGCAGGGTCAGGTTGGATCTCAGGGAAAGGTTCTTCCCCCAGAGGGTGGTTGGCACTGACCAGGCTCCCCAGGGCAGTGGGCACAGCCCCAAGGCTGCCAGAGCTCAGGGAGTGTTTGGACAAGGCTCTCGGGCACAGGGTGGGATTGTTGGGATGTCCTGGGCAGGGCTAGGATTTGGACTTGATAGTCCTGATGGGTCCCTTCCAACTCAGCATATTGTGTCATCCTCTCACCAGGGGCCTCAGCTCTCCTGGAGGCACAGGAGATCCACACCAGTTCCCTAGAGTTCACTGTGCACAGGACACAGTGAAAAAAGAAAGTGACTGAAAAGAGTGACTACTGAAGTGAAGGGGACCAGCTCTGCTCAGTAAGATATTCCATCTCTTAAGGGATATTTGGCAATAGCACCTTTGACTAATGGGTCTTGAGGACATTTTATAATGGGAAGCAGCCCTACCATGGTACTGCAAGCAGTGTGTTATGGAAAAAAAACATCTCCACCATGGCAAGACAAGCCCTCAGAATACAGCACTTTGAACAGGCTGCTGGATGACTGACCTCCTCCCACTGACCACCCCACAGCCAGGGGGAAAACTGGATCTATGTGACTCCAAAGCCCAGTGAGAGCAGCCTGGGCAAAGTTTACACATGGCAGTTGTCTAACATGTTTAATATTTGACAGTGTCTGTATAAGGAGGTGTCAGCTGCTCACTGCTGTGTGACTAAAGCACTGTGACATAAGGCAGTGACATAAGGGAGGGGAGGGCTGACACAGCAGCCTGTGGATGCAGTGCCTGTGCCTCAGGAGTGACTGGAGCAAAGGCTGCTGCTGGATGTCAGACAGAGTGAGCTCAGGGCTGTAAAGCCACCAATGAGCTGTGTGAAGGGCAGGATGTGTCACAGCTGGGACAAAGTCTGCTTTGCTGAGCAAGGACCAGCTGCAGGTCAGCATTTGGAACAGTCCACTTGGAGAAAAGTTATCCAAACCCAACAGCAACAGAAATTGAAAACAAACTAAACTGCAGCTATAGTAAAATATAACAAATTCCAGGTTACTACTTTGCTTTAGGAAGTACAAGGAGATATCTAAGCCAAACTTAACCACCTGAGTGCACAACACTCAGCAACTACAGAGAGGATTTACTCTGAACCACATCTCAGTGTGATACGAGCGGCCACAGGAATAGCTGTCTCTGGGGCTCGAGCTATTTTGGAATGCCACTGCTCTTGGGAGGCTGCCAGCACAGCTGAGGGAGCACACAGCCTTCCTGGAGCAGGGGCTGGGAGGTAGCTGGAACCCTACTGCAGTGTCCACCTGCAGGGAAACAGCTGAGCCCCTGCAGTCCAACAGCTTCCTCAAAGTGCACATCTTCACACAGGGGCTTCTGAGGCACTGGATCCCTGTACAGGAACACTGGGGATGTACCAAAATATCCTCCCTCCCACCTAAAGACTTGTACAACTGGGCAGTGCAAAGTCACACCCAGACAAAAACCTGCTGGTAGAAGTATCCTTGTCAAGCTCACTGTTAGCAAGGATTAGAGGTGATTTATGTGGTGCACTAACTATCAGATGTCAGATAAGGAAGAAACCCGGCTCTACAGGGCATTTAAACACCTGCTCAGGTGAACAGGGTCCAACACCTGCCCTCGAGCACAGCTCATGATCAGTCAGAGAGGAAGGCACTGACTTCACTACTTGTGCTTTGCTCCAAGAATCACCTCACATGACAAAAGTCCCTCTTCAAGGGAAACAAGACTGTTAATATACAATCTGTTCCTTTTTTTTAAAACTGGTAGAAAACATACAGCTTTTTATTAGTCTATTAAATTGTGCAAAATCAGTGTAGCTGACATGTTTGAAAAAGAAATCTGTGAAAAATTTCAAGAAACTTTAACAACATTTGGAACACTTTCTAAACAGATATAATGGTCAAAAAAGGTCACACAAACCTACCTCCAATTCAAGCACTATATAATCATAGCAAATTGATTAACTATCTGTAGTGAAAAGGTTTCAAATCTTTCTAAGTATTGAACTGAGAAAAAACAGGCCCAGATGAACTGATGCCCAAAAGCCTACCAATTTTACCATGTAAAATAGGTATGTTTTAGTTTGTCCAATACCTGGGTCCCTACCTCCCACAGCTCTTAGTGATCTTTCTCTATGGGAAGTTTGGCTGTCAGGGAAAGGATGCAGAACCAGTGGTCAGGCATTTCTGGTTTGGGTGAGAACATGAGGAACAAAAGTTAAAGACAGAAGTCCAAAGCAACAACAGCCTAGGAGAACAGTGATGCTGGCAGCAGAAAGCTTACCTATGATCACAACAGGCAGTGGCTTGAGCCCACTCTTATGTGAGGGTCTGGTCAGTAATGGATACATCTTCCTGTCCAGAAGTATTTATGTTCTGGAGTCTACCTGCTGAAACACATAAGTTTCAAATTACTTGCATTTTTTGACAAGAAAAAAAAAAAACAACAAGACTTTTTATGGCCTACAAACTCAGGTTGTTCTAAAGTATTATCCTTGCATTACATTTCCACACTCAGGACAGACCTCCTTATCTTTTTTTCCTCCTGACCCCACAATCAAAGGATGATTCTCTGATCATACAACAGAAAAGAGGGAGAGAACAGTTATCTTTCTCTTCCAGACATGAATTCCAGTCCCTTCAGAACAGTTGGCAATTTTGGTAACCCTCTGACTGCATTAAATGAAGTGTTGCAGCTTGTTAATGAAAGCTTCACAATTTTCTTCACATACTGTGTGGAAAATTGTCATATTATAACAAATGCTTTGTACCTTTTAAAGCAACCTATGCATTTACTGATAAGTAAAAAAAAAACCTCACTCAAGACTTCTGCCCAGTGGCTGGAAGTCTCTTGGCTGCATTTTCAAGTGTGTACCATTCCATCTCTACAGGGTTTTTTAAGAAGTGCTAGTTTAGTTCTGGAACATTTTTTCTTAATTTTCCAGAAAATAGAGAGTGGTACGTCTGAACAAGTAAATAACAGCAAGTCTTTATACAAAATATGCATCATAAGTATCTTGGAAACTAAGGTGTCACTAGAGTAGAATCTACAAAACTAATCTAACCATTTTGCAGATATTCAATGAGCAGTGAATGTTTTTGCCATTCCTGCAGAAATCCTACCATGTCAAATAATGGCTTCTTTAGTTTTCCTGGGAATTCAACTCTACTGGCACTAATCCAGAGAAGTTATTTCTATTCCAATAAACATGAGATTTCTGAAATGCCACATGAGCTGTTAAGTTATTCTACAGAAAACACTCTTTTATAAACCCCTTGGTTTCATTTTAGAAAGCCAAGCAGAACTCCACCGAGTGGCATGACTTCATTTGGGAGGGCATGTTCTTAATACCCTTTTCAAGCGCAGTGAGATCCTTGGCAAGCACGGTGCAGGCTTCCATGAGGTCTGGCACATCACTGCCTTTGACAGGGCACTGCAGCACATGTCTTCCTACACGAGTAATGCCCCACGTTAAGCCTGACCTTTACGTCACAGCAGCTACAGCAAAGCACTGAGACCCTGCTGACTGAGGGAGCTGCCAGGAAACCACAGGTGAGCTTACAATTTGCCCAATTCCAGGCTTCAGGAAGAGTGGTATAAGTGAATTTGCCTGCAAGGATGTGACAATTGTCCTAGACACCAGCACACAGCCATGGCTGGGCTGCACAGCACTGTTCCAAGGGCACTGGGTTCATCCAAGTAAAGCAGCACATAAGGTTTACAAGATGAATTCAAAACTAGCAGCTTTGTCCAAGGTTTTTGATCACAGTTTAGTAACACTGACTGGTTGCCTGTTATCACTTAACTGAGCATTGTGTCTGACAGGGCATTAACCATTTAAAAGGCATAATAGGTGTGCTTTCTAATTTAAGTCATTTCAGGCATCTAGCTTTGAAGAGAGTTGGATCTCAAGGAAGTTTATGTTCCCAGTTTAACTGAGACTCAAAGGTCATTGCCTTCACTGCAGAAGAACATTTCACTGGGTTGTGTCCATATCAAAGAATGCATCAAGCCCTTAAGGCATGTTTAACCCAGCCCTGGTAGCTGTGGGACCACAGCCAAACTGCTCAACTACCTCCTGGTTTTTGGGTAGTTTCTGCCACATGAACAAAAACTTGCATCACCTTGAGGAGATTGTAAGTTTACCCCCAAATAATTCCTTACCACAAAGCTCCAGAGGTGCAGTTGGTAGAACTCAGCACTAGTACCTGGTATGGCCAGAGACACCACAGGAACTGGTGTGACCAGTAAGGTATCCCCCTCCAACCAGCTAAACCACAGTATCCAGCTGAGGGTTAGCAGAGGTTTGCTCTCCATGGTAACAAATAAACAAACCCCTCTCCATGACTGCATTACACAAGAAGAAAAGGTCTTATTAATTTTTCCTAACACAGAGTGCACATGTTATTTCTGTGAAACTACTGGGAGTTTGGAAGAGGAAAGCAAGATCTCTGGAAGGGATCTTCCAGGTTTCTGCCCCACAGCTCTCTGCAGCAGCATGCACAGAAAAACAGTAGACAGTGGTACCCCAGCAACACCCATGGGGTTTTTTGGAAGCAAGGACTGCTGAACCAACCCAATGCAGCACATGGCAACAGTTCCAGGGGAGCAGCAGAGCCAGCACATAACCACAGGCCTGCAAGCCTATCTGTAAGGCTTGGGTGCAAAATCATGTTCTGGTACACCAGCAGTTTCTGGGGGAGACTGAAGGGGACACAAAAGGCACAAGGCAGTAGAAGTGGGCCTGGCAATCCTGTTTACTTTAGAGGAAGGTTACCTTGGCTCCTGGCTCTTGCACTGTGCCACCATTCCCCACCCTGATAAAGCACAGAGCCAGCAGCTGCAAGCTCACTGATAACACCCTCCTCCTTCACCCTCCTCCCTTCCACACCTTCTGACACACAAAATAGGAGCATTTTCTGGAATAAACCAAATTTTAATGGCTAGAGGAACACAATTGTTAGTCTAATGAAATTACTAGATCTGTGCACGTCCATGACCATTTTTAGCCATGGATTTATTCAGCATCTTGGTTCACAAAGCCCCTTATGACACTTTAGTGCTATGCACTTTGCTTCCTGAAGTTTTGTCACTGGTCAATTCTATCAACATGAGATTAACCAGAGATGCTTCTGTTTATCCTAGCATCTCTCTACAAATGGGAGAAGGCCCTTCCGCATCCTATAGCTGCCTTCTCTATAATTCATAATTCCTGTAGGCTAAATGTTTGGCTTTAGCTCTGACTGAGCTCAGATCACCTCAGACATTTTGGTTTCAAGCCAAACATCCACTTTCCCTGCCATTAGAAGTTAAGGTGGATTATTTTCATTTTTTTTTTCAGTCTTAAACTCCTATACCTCAATAACCTGTACACCTAATGCAGTGTAGCAGAGGAAAGCCTGTTCTTGCAGAGACTATTGGAAAGCATACAGGACACTGAAGTTCATTTAAAATCTGTACAGAACTACTTAGCACCAAGAAAAAGCCTGAGACAGCAAGAAACTCAAGATTAACCTTGTCACCCTTCTTTTATATAGTGTTGGCTGCTGGGCACTCTCCCTTAGCCAGCTTAGTGACACTGATTTTGGCTCCTGCTTTGGGCTTCCAACTTGAAATGGATGTTCCTTTCCTTTCTCTTCGCCTGGGAGAATGCTGCAAGTTTCACAATCTGTCTTCTCGCTGCTTCCAAAGTGTCTTATGTGATGTTACATAATTGTTCTGGCTTGGAAAAGCAGCCAGCTCATGCTGAGCCAAACTCTGCATACCTTCCTGACACAGCCTCGTGGCCAGAGGGACTGCAGCTCCCAAAGTGGGTCAGTGTGGCTACAACTCAAAGTGGGTCAGTGTGGCCCCCAGCAGTCCCAGGCTGCATGGCAAACAGGTTTTGAGCCTGCAAAGATATTGAGCTACCCAAGGACACTGATCTTTGGAGGAATAAAGAGCCAGGTTACATCAGCCATATGCAAGGAGCTCTCCCTGTAAGAGCCATGAGAATTTGCTGGAGTAAGGACCACCAAGTGTGGCCTGAACAGCACATGGAGAGCATTCAAGAGAGCAATGCAGTCAGTATATAAATACTGGGCAGACTGAAAGAGCTGCCACAACACTCAGTTTTAGATAAGAACAATACCAGCACAAATGTAACCAGAGTTTTCTTCAACTTCGCTTCTTCATCAACCCGTTTGTTTCACCAGTTTAATATTTAATTAATTAGTACTTTATTAAAAAAGCAAAGATCTCAATAGTTTTCACATTTTACACTTCCCTACAAGTTTCAGGAGTTAGCTCCCCCCTTGTGTTATTACTCTTACATGTCAGGCCAGTTACCACCCAAACACAATAAAAGTACGTGGAACAAATTCAACTTTGTGGTATGTAATAACTTTCTAAACCCAGCCCTGTGATATTCAGAAACCAGTGCTGCAGTACACCAGGCACAGCCTCTGTGCTTGCTTAGAGCCCTCTTACCTTTAGCAGCAGGTCTGATGAGAAGTGGGGTCTGTAGGAGGGTGTCTGCACAGTCACAGAGCCAACCAAAGTGCAAGCCTGGAATCCTGTCTCTGCTCTAAGCCAGCTGTTTAAATATCGTAGGCAACCAGCAGCAAGGGAGAGGAGGGGCCAAAGTGAAGGAGGTGGAGCAAGGAAAATACTTCTAAGCATGAGTCAGCAGGAATTTCCCTTCCCAGCTTCTGAATGAATGATGTAGTGAACTTCCTTCCCAGTGTTCACCTGACTACCTGACCACAGCAAGAGCAGGCCTGGAGGAGCCACGCGTGGCAGAAGGCCTGCACTGGAGAAATATCTTCATTTTTAACCCTCGGGGCATCACAGATAGATAGTGTGTCTGAAAATGTAGATTGCAGTTTGTATTTATTTTTTTCAGTGAGAGAAAGTGTTATAAACCTTTTGCACAGTAGCAGTAAAATGAGTCAAACTTCTTCCTGTAAAATTTGAAATGTACCAGGATTTTCATCCAAGGTATCTTACTCCATTCAGGGAATGATCGATGCAGCCTGCTAAATTTAAAGTGCCCTTAACAAATGAAATACCTTGACCCCAAAGTGTTCAGCTGAAGTAGTAAATGCAGCACATGTTTATCTCTGGGGCCATCTGTTCTGAAAACACAATTTCCAGGGAATCAGGAGGGCTGCTGGTAGCCAGCTAAGATGCACACTTTCATCCATGTGATCTAAAAGATAAAAGCAGTTCATGAGAAGGATTTCCCTACTCTCACAATCCACATCAGAGCAGAATACTTAACACTTAATATAATACTCTATTTTAATTCCAACAGTGTTGCAGCATTACATGTCAAACATTTTAGAACAAAGATGTTCAAGTCAATACTTGCTGATACCATAGACACAAGAGAAAACCATATATGATGCTTTGGCAAGCTTTGCAATTAGAAAAATCAGGAATACTTCCTATGTGTGCAAATCAGCAGAAATAAAGTTGTCCTTCAGGTAAAAAAGTAGGAGTCCTTCCCCATTTCCCACAGGAATTTTTAAAACTATAATTTCTATTACCCTCACAAATAAAGCTAAAACCACATAAAGTCTTTCCAAACCCACAAGCTCTATCATAGTTTTGGGTAAAGTACAATTCTTTACAGGAAAAGGTTCATGTACAATAACCTGCTGTCCAATAAGACTATTGAATAGCAATTTGGGTGTGGGTTTTTTATAGATATCCCAATAAACATCATATGGAATATATATATATATATCTCCATGTTAGTGTTTCTCCTTGTGTACCTTGTCTGGAAACAAATAATTCAGCCACACTTTACATAAACTTTCCAGAAGAGGAAGTAATTGTGCAACCTGCACTTGGTCTGGCAGCCAGCTTTTGACCTACTAATTTGAGCAATTCACTTATTTTTTCCTGAACTGACAAAACCATTTTATTGGTGCACAGATTTAAAGGTCTTTGGAGGGCCTCTGACTTTTACAGAAAAAAACCCTCTGCTAAACTACTGCCCTGGTTAGTAGGCTCATTCTCTGGGGTGCATTGCACTGAGCTCCCATGAGGAATGACTAGATTTGTCAGACTCAAGTGGAAACTGTCAGTAAAATGAATTATTTGCAAGGGTTTCTCCTCTGATCTTTAGAGTTTTTCCTTTTAAAAATTAAATAGAAAAGCTTAGCCTCTAATGAACATTATCCAGAAAAGAGAAGTAAGTTAGATCAGCAAGACACCACCAAATGATCTAGCTAATGGAAAACGATACTTATGCAGCAGCTTTTGAAAAGCTTCTTTCTTTAAAAAGTAGTTTGTTTTTTAATAGGACCTATGACACGGAGGATTGCCTTTAGATAATGTAAAGGATCAGTTCTACCTTTGTACTTTCAAAAACACTGGACACATGGTTAGAACACTACACCGGCTTTTGTATGAATAAGCCTTGCAAATATTCTCATTTTAGCTTGGCAAATCATCCCCTATCAGGGTGTAGGGAGCCCTGGGCCCACCTCCTCACCTGAGAAGGGTTTGGCCTGCAGAAAAGAGGGGTAGATTTCACTGGTAGTCTTCCATTCCACCTTCATACCCTGCAGTTCACAGCATCAGCAACCCTGGCTGCACTTACTGCCCAGGTCAGCGTGTTTCCCATCATGCCAGGCACAAGTAGTTCTGAGAACTCAGACGAGTTGCTGCTATGTTTAACCAAGGTAAAATTTGAAAGCTATGCCAGGGAGCATGGACAAAGCCTTAGCAGTGTTCTGGGGAACACTTTTCACCTGAACCATCCCCTATTTCCTTACAAAGACATTTCCTTGTTACCTCTTGACTTCTCACCTCAGGTTATCTAAGTTCTACCCACCCGTGTCCTACTCCTGAAACCTGTCAGATAGTCCTGATTCTGCTGCATCCTGATTCAGGGGAGCTTAAGCTCTGGTGTCAGAACTCATTGCTGTTACCTCTGCTGCTGACAGCTCAGGGCAGAACCCTTCCTCCAGCAGCTCTCCGGGATCCACCCTTCCCTCTGGCCAGCCTTAGGGTGCACCATCCTCTGTGCCAAATTATCATGACATACTACATTGTTTCACACGTTAGAACTTCATGTTCTGTTGGTTTTTCATAATGAGAGGAACACTCCCAGTGTGATCCTCCATGGGCCACACTAGTGCTTTGATGCTTTGGTGTTGCTGTCAATTAGGGTAAAACAGAAATATAAAATTCTGCAGGTTTTCTGCCTAAGAGAAGTGTTAATTAAGTGTTCACACACAGAGAATGCAGATCATTTTCTGATTTTTTGGAATCAAGTGTTGGAAAACCTGACCAAGTATTTTGGTTCTCTAGGATTTCTGTGCAGTACCTAAACCCCAGCTTCACTCTGTTGCTGCTTAAAGCATCTCTACTTTTTCACACAGAACTTAACACTTAAAACTTGTATGTTAGCATATGTACCAAAACTAGAACCCACATACATAATGATAATAAATGATTTGACATCAATACTGAAACAGTGTACCTGATTTCTTTTTGCTTTGACTAAGAAAGCCCAGATTTGTCACCAACACCACAACCCAGACCAACATGAGCAAGATGCTCCCTGTAAATGTCCTGGCACCCCTTCAGCCCGAGGCTGCAGCTGTGCTCATGCCACCTCTGGCAGCAGCTGGACATCAGAACTGTGCCACTTGCTCTGCCAATGACAGAGGTAAAAAGCCATGGGAGAGCCCAGATAATTGCTTGGTTTGACAAAAAAAGCAGCTTAGGTAACTCTGCAAGTACGAGACCCAATTCTGCTCCCAGCTACACTTGTGACTTCCTACATGTGTTTGTGCTTTCACATGGATTCCTCTAAAGAAAGATTTGGCACAGAGCACATCCTAACTTTCCCATGGCCCTGTCAAGGCCATATCTGTGTTCATACCTCTTTTTGCAGTGTTTAGGCAGCTGGATCCAAGGGGAGAGAAGTAAAGGTTCACTGCACCCTTTTGTTGTTCACAGGAACATTGACCTTCCAGTCAGATAAATGATTGAAATGGTTTTATCTTAGTAACTTGGAAATTTGTTTGAGGAAAGTAAAAAGCAAAACCTTACATTTTTCTGGAACAATTTTAATCGGTTTTCCCTGCTCTCAACCCATTCATTCTTTATCTGTTCTAAGAGGGTTGTCTTCTCAAATTAATGAGACAAACCCATAGATTTTCACCACACTTCATTGGCCAGGGGCATCAGCCACCTCCACCACTTTGTCTTGAAAACAACCTTTAAAAAATAAACGTGGGGAGGTGAGAATCAATCCCACCACCCAGGAGGGCTATGAAGCTCTGCCTGCTTTCATGTAACCCTGTCCTGGGCTACCCTGCAGTAAGGACTTGTGTGGGCACTGTCTTGCATAGTAACAATGACTTGAAGGGACATTTCTCCATCTTCTCTACCAGGCTAAGAGAGCAGTAACAGAGAGCATTAGCAGTGACCCAGCTAGTCCCTATAAACACACCCTGAAAGAGATGTTCCTGGCAAGGACAAAGTAGCCCATTATGCTGGGAGATAACTGGATATTTTGCAAAGATAGTCCCTGTGAGTTCACATGTGAAGAGTCCATGTACAGAACTGTCAGAGTGCTGGGGGGCTGTGCATGCATTTCCTTAGCAAACAGGCCAGGATCCCCATTTCCCTCCCTCCTGACAGCAGAAGGGGATGATAGCCAAATCTGGCACGCTCTCTGCCTCCCAGCACATATGCTCCTTGCCAGGGACTAGCAGGATGCAAAGAGGCACAGTCCTCAGGCTCAAGGGACTGCAGCCATGCTTGTTTCCCACAAGGACTGGGTCTTTGCAGATTCCTTGTTCCCCATGTGCAACATGCAGAGCAAAGCTCAGCTCACATGCTCTGCCCTCAGGCCGCCATCATGATCTCAACATTGTTGTGTTTGGGAGAAAAAGTAATCACATGCACCTTCATTTCAAACAAACAGCAGCCATGACCTAGTCAAAGATTAAACTGCACATGAGGTTGAAAGGGAATTTTTCTCTTCTTATCCTAATGTCAATATATTCCTAAATATTTACATGAGTTACAGATAGCAGGATCATTTTAAGATACTGCCTTTAGCTTCTACAAATTTGAAGTCAGTGTTTGGTTATGATCTTTTAGTCTATACAGGCATTTAGCAACTGATAGCTTAATTTAATAAACTGTGGTATCATATGATGATGTGCACATACGCTGCAAGTCAGGAAATATCCCACAGAAGCGGACGCTCAAGTCTCTTGAGAGGAATAACCAGCAGAGAAGAAAACTTGAAGTAATGGGTACAGCTGAACCATGAGCACTGAGCATCTTTTCCATACATATCTTCCCTTTAGGCAAAACAGGGGCTTTCAAATACAAGTGAGTAGTTAAAAAAATGGAAAAGAGGATGTAATGCAAAGAGCTTGTTCAACTCAGTAACACCAACTTTCATAAACAAGGCTGCAGCAAGCCTTTGGAGTTTCTTGGATTCATTTTCTTGCCACAGCTTAAGCCATTCTGTAGCTCTTTAACCTAACTTTAAACTTCTTTTTATTTTATCAAGATCAAGAATCACTTAATCAAGATAAAGGATTTTGTAGCATTCCTGAAAGGCTTTGAAACATGTACAGCTAAGGGCATCCAGATCTACACAGCCAGCATGTTCCATTTCCTCAAAGACAAAAAAGCTTTTCTGCAGCAGAGCACAACAGTTTTTAGCTGTGAGGGTTTAGAAGAGGACTGGGCTGAAGTCATCCTGCAACTTCCTACCCTCAGGGTTTATTTTCACCTACCTCGGAAGCATCTGATACTATCAAAGATAGCTGCTGCTTGAATCCAGGTTACCAAATCTGATATTCCTGACTTGCAACATTTCCTTCCTGCTATAACTTTAAGAGTGTCTGGGAAATTCTAAGTGCTTATTGTATGCAAGTCCTTTCCTCCTAAGAGGACTTCCATGCACACTGAAAGGTCAGCTGAAGTGATATAGTCAAAGGAAGGTTTCTCAGGCCCCAACTTCCCTTCACAGTAACACCGACTGCCAGGAATGAAATTTAAAGTCCCCTGGAATTATTCTGCATAAAACTGGATAAACCAGTATCTTTTACAAAGACAATCTTATCACTTAGTCACATATAACAGTAATGCATTAAAGTATAACCAAATTATTTCACAGGTCAAGGTTTCTCAGCTGTAATTAACAGCTGTCTCTGGGCTAGTTTAAGGAGGCTGCAACATGAAAGGAGCTGCCACTCCCTGCAAAACAGAATGTGCTATTTTGAAATACAGATGAATATTCTGGGGTCATTTCTGTGGTTCAGGAACATACAAAATATTCGCTATGAAGTCGGAAAAGATTTGGCACAGTGGATTTACAGGAAAGAAAAAGGCTGCATTTCTGCACAGGAGTAAAGCTATTCAGTAACTACTTTACCAGTGCATTTGTTTTAGAAACACCTGACTATTTGTGTAATTCCACATTTAACTGACAGACATCCATTTTTGCTCATGTCAAAGCCTAAAGCTGAGCACAGGTCAGTGAAACAAGTGTGCAGTGCTGCTGTAGCAAGAATTATCTGTCAATATACATATTCAGCTTCTATCAGATTAAAACCCCAAATCCCCTGAAGATCTTGTTCAAGTTGTGCTTCTTTTTTTTGAGACATTTCACTAGATATATCTTCCTTGTTTCTCATTCCCAGCTATTTTACAAAAAACTTACTGTTTCTGTTTCAGGTGTATTACTTTTGTTCACATTTTATTGTTGTTTTGTTGGGTGGGGAGAGGGGGGGGTTGTTGTTTGGGGGTTTTTTGGGGTTTTTTTGGGGGGGTTGGTGGGGTTTTTTTGGTGTGTGCTTTATTTTTTGTCTATCAAGCAGCTATTTCTAGGCTAGAGACGAGAGACTCTAGATTAGTCTTGTGCCTTTGCCAATAATTATTCAATCAAGAGAGATAACTTATTTATAATCCGCTCTCATTTTTGGCAGCTGTCAGGCCAGCAGCAGCACACCCCAGGGTGTTTTTTTCCACAGAGAAGTTGTTCCAAGCCCAGATGAAAAGAAGGTGGTGTTTCTGGTCAATATTTATCTTGATTGTGAAAATGCTAAGATTGAAGCATGAGCAAAACCTCTGCAAAGAGCCTGAGACCTGTAATATTAGGTGAGCCTTTATCTCCAGGCTGAAGCCACGCAGCAGTGCTGTGACAGTGAAGGACCTGATTTGCTCTGTTTGTGAGACTGAAATGTGCTCAGCAGGGCACAGTGGTGTGGCACCAAGGTGACCAGAGGCGTGGGCAATCTGTGATATCAGCTCCCCGGGAACTCTGCCCAGGGTGTTATCTAAAGCCTTCTTTTGCACTCCTGCCACCCTGCAGGGTAACATGCAAGGCTCTCAGCAACAACTGCAGATCAGACCTATTCTGCCATGTCACAGGAAACCTATGACCTTGTCTCTTTGCAGCTCACTGTGCCCCAATGGTCACAAAGGTAACAGTTGTCACACAGACACAGAGCTCTTTTTTTGGGGGGGACACACACACACTGTATCTTTGGGACACAGGCCAGGTGGACTCAGAAGGTCCACCCAACCTAATATCCTCAGCAGTGGAACAAGAGAACAGGACAAACATGTGATGCTTGCATTTTGTCTTCCCCTGCCTCCAGGTATTGCAGCTGACAGAACTGGCTGAAAAGTCTGATGAGGTTTGTTCGCCTATGAGTCCCTTCCATTTGCTTTCATCTAGTTCCCAGTGATTTCACATGTGGCCTCTAGTACTTGTACTGAAGGGAGATGACACAACTGATACCTCTGTACACCACTCATATTTATACATTTCTATTATATTCCTCTCATCTGACTGATTCCCAATATAGAAATTGTTCCACATCTTGCATCAGCTTGCTTTACCTTCTCCAGATCTCTCATATGCTGAGATGAAGAAAACACCATATAATGCAGTAATCTATGCACAGATAAGCCATAGGTTTAAGCACCAATCTTTTAGTTTGGCCTCCATCCTTTCCTGGTACTTAATTTGCTGCACTACCAGAAAGCACTGAGCTGGCAGTTCCACGGGACTATTTGTCACAACCTTAGATTCAAGCCCAAGCTCGTCCCTGCTCTGACTGAGCTTCCTTGCCTGGACCTGTGCCAGAGCACGAGAAAACACATAGGAATTGTGCAAAAGTGTGAAGCAATATGACAGTAGAGAAGCATTGCACATATTGTTCTTCAAACCAAGGCAGTCACCCACATGCCTGATAAAAAGCAAAGCAGCAAGCCTTGGAGACTTTCTGGATACTTCTTGCTCACAAAGAAACGTCAACAAAATAACTGAAGGGCATGCATGTGGGAAGAGGCATGTTCTCACCTGGTACCCCAGGAGGGAGGCAGCCTTGGGTAAACACGGGCGAGAAGCACAAAGGGCTTTTAATTGCTCTCCATCCCTTGGCCTGATCTTGATCTGCTCCTGTCATCTCACCTGAACAAAGCACACATGAAGAGCTTATGCAAAGGCTCTTCTGGGTTTGCCTCAAGAGTGGCTGTTATGCACAGATGGGGAAGAGACAAAGTACAGGCACAACCAGTGAATGTACAGAACTCTCAGCTAACCTGGAGTGCACAAAATGGATATAAAGAAGCACAGAGGTAATGTCCAGGACTTCTAAAATACTCCCCATGTTTATTGTATCTGGCAAACATAGATTAGACTGCTGAGCCTGGGACAGCAAAGCTTCTGTGTGTGTGTTACCCGCACTGCAATGTTAACCCCCTTTTCCATGCAGACTTGTCAGAAAGGTTTACACCTGTATTACTAATACAAACCATTACAATGGAACACAATTTTAGAAAATGCCTTTTTTTTAGGTTCTCAGAAAGCCTTGCTACAGGATTTTGAATACCACTTAGCTTTGCAGTGCTTTCATATCTTGAGAACCAGGTACATTCAGTATAAGGTCGACAGTTTTCTCCTTGTTCTGACATTTGGGAAAGGATAAGCAAACTTGTCCTGCTGCTAGTCTTGGAACACAATAAAAGCCGGAGTGTCATTACAAAGCTGCACCCTGAGAGTGCACCAATCACCACAAATACACAAAAGCTTAGTAGAAAGGAAAAAAATCCAATCAAACAACCAAGTGACACCCAAATGAACATGTATTAGCAGAAATCCTCTTACAAAACAATAGGAGAATTTAGCAATACAAGGAAAACCTCTGGGTGTCAGTTTGCTCCATCTGACCTGCACATAGGTGTGACTGGGTGTCACATAAATACTTTTAATCATTAAAAGACACAGAAATGGTTCAGAGATTACTGCTTAGTAATTGCCATTACATAGGCAAGGAGTGAACTTACATCTCCTGGCCTGTGCTTCAACCACAGGACTACTCTAAGACAACAATTATCCCTATTTCTTGATGTACTACAAGTGAACAACCTGTATCACACCTTTCTGTGTCTGATCACAAATACTGAGCACCTCATTAAAAAGTGATAAAGCTTTCTAATATAATAGACTAAGGGATTTATAATAGTTATTTACAATACTGGTTCATTTTTAGCTATAGCACATGACCCCTCCCCCCAAAATTAATTCACATTTGCATGCTGTAAGTGGGTGATTTTTGGCCTAAGACATCTCTCCTCAGCCATGCACCCTCCTTAACATACCCAGCACTGTTCAGGCATGTTCTGCTGTAAACAGGCACCTCTTAAGCTGCTACAGTGGCTAAACCCTTCAGCATCACCAGGCTAGAGTGCATTTTGTAGCAGTCAGTCCCTGCCAAAACCCTCCACAATCCCTGTGCAATAGGCCACTATCTGGGGCAGACATTCCTGTTCCTTTTTAGCTACATTATTTCTTAGTTTCACATCTCTCCAAGATGTTGCAATTTCCTACAGAATTGCAGATGATACAGTTTGCACATTTTCCCATACACAAGCATTTATTGCCCAGTATATATGAGAATAACTAAAACAAGTAGTCTGGTTCAGCATATTTGCTGAACTTTGTGTTAAAATTGTGTGCTGCATTTATTCTGGAGGCATGTTTGTCCCACAGATTCTGATCTTATCTTCAGCCTCTGAGAAATTACTTCCACGACCTTTGGAAGGTCAACTTGTTAAACATCTATCCACTCTCCCCTACTCTTTCTAATTGTCTAGAAATAATAATTAACTTAATTTTTTGAGATGGGGATGATTACTACCCAACTCACGTTATGTGTTTCAGATGACCCATATACTGCAACTATGCTGCCTCCAAGGGCTTTTTCCCTACAAAAATTCCTCACAGAAACTCACGAAATTACTTCTTTTCTGCTCCTTATTTCTTCAGCCAAGAAGCAAGATTCTTGGCTAAAACTCACAAAAGATGGCTTCATGCCATGGCACAGGTATAAGCTCGTCAAAAGTAACGTGCCACGAAGCAGAGAGCTTGCATTTGGGACTGTTGGGAAATGAAACAACTGAGTCAGGCAAAAATCAATTTTTTCTGCTCCATATCGACTCTTTTAAGGATTCTGCCAAAGTCTGTGGAAATCAGTTGCCCAATACCCCTTTGGGAATAATACTGGCATATTCACTGGTGCAGAGCAGATGTTTCAGCAACTTGCTGAAGGAGTCTTTGGTGCATCAAAAGAATGTGCCTAGCAAGGAAAGCAGGTTCACTAGGTACAGATGGCACAGGGACAAAAAGAACCTTAAGGGAAACAATCCCATCTCCAGCTGATTAGGTGAGACAACTCCTTGGAGGAAACTTGCTGCTTTCAGCAGCATCCAGCTTCCACCAACAGGCAGAGGTGTCACACATTGCATCCTGTTCCAGAGGACACTGCTCACCACAGAGTTGCTCTAAGACTGGGAAATACAGATGGTTTTGCGTTTGAATGGCACCAGCCCACATCTGCAGAGGTACCTGGTCTCCTGAGGAAATCACCTGCTGGGAGGACAGCAGGGACCCCACCTCCCTCTAACTCAAAACCTTGCTGGCTTATTTGACCTCACAAACATAAGGCTGCTCTGAGACAAGTCCAACACATACAAGAAGTGTCTGAGCAACACATTAAAATAAGCCTCCATTTCAACTTCATAGAGTTTCATTATAACATTCTAATATTGGGCGTCACAAGGGAGTTAATTCTGGCTGAGCATCCGTGATGGATGAAAGGGAATTTGTTAGCTGAGATACCATAAGATAGCTGCCAGAATTCCATACAACCCTAGCCTAGTTCCTTACATTTGCCATAAGAACAAGGTCATTTTCCTCCAGGTTTCACTCAGTTTAGTGTTGAGCAAGGCAGTCAATCTTTAAGGGATAAAACAATAAACTTTTTTCAGCTTGTAAATACAGCTCATACATGTTAATTACCCACTTCAATCTGCTCATCTGAAATACTGACAAGAGAGGCTGTTGGCACTGAAGGCATCTATCAACATTACCAAAAACTTGCTTTTGGAACATCTTGTGTGTTTTGTTTTTAGAAAGGGTCTGAGCCAAATCACACCACATTAAAGAGAAAGGCCTGTTGGAGCAAAGCTAAACATTCCAATTAGTTTTGAGGGCATTTGGATTAGCCTTCCTACATAATTGATACATCATGATGGTAATGTAGGAAATAGGTAATACACAAAAAGCTCCAATGTTTTTCAACACACCAAGGCAGTAATCTTGCAGTCTTAGAAGAAACTTGATAAAGTGAAGGTTAATCAACCTAGGATCATTGCTGCTTTTCTTATAGTGTTTTGCATTTTCCTTGAGTTTCTAAGCATGGAAAAAGACAAATTAATACTAAAAATGAGCATAAGTTTGTCTAGAGCTTTAAGCTAGACCAGTCTCCCCCCATCCCGCAACTGTCAAAGGAAAGCCCAGAGTATTTTTAAGTCCATGTACAGAGGTAAAACACAGGAACACTAACCAATTAAAATGGTTATGCCTATGTGGACTGCCAGTCCCTCTCCATTTCTTAGGGATGTGCTGCTAACCTGTCCTGGAACAACCTCTTCAGACTCTTCTCCGGAAACAACAGAACTGATATGAGGTGCACAACTACTCACAGGGTAAATGCACAGCCCTACATGATGCAAAACTATTAAATGTTTTGCAAAACATTGAGTTAATAAATAAAACAAAATACATTATAGAAGCCTTGACGTGTCTGCAGCTCCATTTATGGTAGCAGCTTCTTTAAATTACAGCTGCAAGTCTTTTCTTCCTCTGGCTCACAGCAGCAGCCTGCACAAATAATTCAGAGTTGATCTGAACAGTCTGCTTCAGTCCATCACATGCTGTGTCCATTTATGTGAAAACAGAAATTCAGAGATCCCTTTCTTGCTTTCATAACATCTTCAGCTGCTCTTTAAATTCCTAACTGCTGCTGAGAGCAGCACCGAGAGACTCTAGGTTCTCCAGTCTAACATTTGCACATTTTTAGCCCCTTACAAAAGAAGGGCAGCCAACTCCTGAAGTGCCAGTTTGAGACAGACAGGTGCATTTTTAACCTTTCAGCTCTGGGGTTCTATTCATGCTGGCAAAGCTGGGATGCTGCCCTCACCCATGCTGGTAAGGCCATGCTGATCAGCTGCTCCTGGCTTCCTCCTCCCGCACTCATTAAACACCTGCCAGCAAGTTCCAGTTACCTTTACCCTTATTCCAACTGCCCCATTCAGGGTGGTTTATCACCTCACAAAAAAATAAAAGTCAAGTTGTGTCTGAAAAGGCCTGGTTATATTATAAGCTGGGTTTCACCTGGATCTCCCTCACACACTGATCCAACAAGGGATGGGCCATCTCCTGCTGCTCAGTGATTAACCACCACCTCTTCGCTCCCGCTCGGCTGGCAGGAAAGGCTGGCAGGAAAGGCTGGCAGGAAAGGCTGGCAGGAAAGGCTTGTGGAAGGCACCATAGACAAGAAGCTCAGCTGCAGGGGGTACTGAGCCCAAGCATGGCAACAGCCCCCCCAGTTTTGCAATCACAGTCCCTCACTTCCAAGCTCAATTTCACTACATAACCAAAGACTGGAACACTCCTATCCAAGCATTCAGAAATGGAATGTTGCTTTGCAAAGGCATCCAGCTTCCCCAGACAGTGAACTGTGTCAGAGCAGACAGCACTGGCCCCTGGTCTGCTCGGGGCATGGCCTCTTCCTGCCCCGTGCATCCTCAGTGAGATCAGCAGTGAGTAATGACTCCTGTGAGAGGGATAAGAAGGTTTTCATCCTTGTCAAGTGTTAACTCAGTTACACAGCTCCCTGTGTGCTTTCTATCCACTGTCCAGCACTCAAACAGTACCAGTCACTGTACAGCAGCAGGAGCTTTACTTCTGTCTGTCTTGCCCTTCAGAGCACTTTTCAGCTGTGCCTAGATATTAGAAGTGTTAATTTACAATCAGAATGAGATTTTAAAAGCAATGGGTAGAAACATTTACAAGTGCTGTGTTTCAACACAATCACTCCAGCATAAAGAGCTCTTTCCTCTCTGCTTTCTACAAGTGGCAAAGATGCTGAGGAATAACAGAAGGCATCCACGTGAAAGGAAGAGTTTACATTGTTAATTAACCTGAGAAACAAAAACAACCTAGATATTAAGGTTATTTCCAGACTTGAGTGACATTTCATAAGTCACTTGAGCTCTCTGAATTTCCTATCCCCTGGCTGCAGTTCTATTGCACGGGCAGGGAATATTTTTCAAAGCATGTTTGTACAGCATTGAGAAAAACGAGATCACAATCTCTTCAAAAGCTAATATAAACAGTTTAAACAGATCATTTCTACAGACCTGTAATGACAAACATCTGATGTTTTTACCACATAATTAAAGGTCTTCTTCAAAAATTACTCATGCCTCTGGATGAGTAATCTGAAAATCTCAGCACTTGGTATATTAACACCACAAGAGAAACTAAGCATATTCCAGAATTACGTATTCATGGTTTCTTGAGGGCTTTTAAAGTTATATACAGTTACATTAGTATTGTATCAGTAAGACCCATTACCCTCCATAAAAATACTGCCTCTCTTCCTGTGGTATTTCATGGTCACTCCTCTAACGCCAGCACGGCCCTGGTGAACTCCAGCTGACACACTCAGAAGACTTCTGGCCACGTAACTGTGTGCAGTGGCCTGCAGCCATCCCTCCTGGAGCTTTCACCTCATCCAGCTCCACAGCAGGACTGACCAAGCCTTATTTAGATGCACTTTCCAAGGAAAACAGCTAACAAGCACACCAGCTGAGCAGGACACTCTGACTCTGTACAGTGTGACTGCATTCAGAGGGCTGTACCTGGGGACACAGGTGTCCACCCTGACTCCAGTCTTGAGACACTAAAAGTCAAAGGCAGCACATTACAAATTGAGCTATATAATGCAGTATGGTCTTCTTTAAGAACGTACTGAACACATTCCATCAGGATACTTGAAGTGCCATCTTGTGGAAGGTCAGTCTGAGCAACTGAGAGACATCAGCAGCCAAATGAAGCACTGGAGACATTTTAAATGCAGTTACAAGAGAAATTCAGATATAGTATCATGGTCAAATTCAGATTTTATCATTACAGCCTGGGAATTAGCAAAATACAACACCATTCAACAAGATGCTGGCCCTCATTCCAGTATTATTCTCAATGACCAGAAATGCTTTGCTTTTTATCATTAGTGAGCACATAAAGACAATTAAAGATGAGCATTTTCCTAACTAGGAAACTTTTAAAACACTGGCAGTTCTGAAATCTGGATTGTGGGAACAGTTAAGACAGTTACCTGAATCGCAGGAGCAGGTCAGCATTATTTACCTCATCACATCACTCTCCCAGTAGAAAAGCAGACAGCTACCCTCTCTGGCATGGCAGAACATTCCCTGGGCAAGAGGAGGCTGCTTGTGGCTGAGCAGCTTCCTGTAATAAAACATACAGAACTAAATTCCCATGAGTTTGCCACTGATATGTCCTCGAGGCAAAGCAGTTCAGAGAGCACATGGCAAGACCACCAAACACTAAGATCTTGATTATTCTCAAGAGAAAGAAAACACTTCAAGCCTCATGTGAGGATGAGCTGTTCCCTATCACCTTGTCTGACCCTCTGTGCTTCTTCTGGCACTTTGAATTCCTAAGGCTCCTTCACTGGTGCCTCTGATAATTTCCTTTCTTCCTGTTGTCATACACAGAGTGCAAAAATGATGGGTAGCAGCAGCCATGGATCCTGCCCAGGTGCCACAGGAAGCTCACTGTGGACAGCAGTTTCCACAGCAGGGAGTCCCAGGCTGAAGCCTTAAAGAGGGTATATATCCATCATTAACATGTGCTTCCTACTTCAATTTGGTGTGAAGGTTTCTTCTTCCAGCCTCATCACTTGCTTCCATTCATAACAGCAAGGTACATTCAATGTCTTGCTGTACTATTTGCCTTTCATTTAATTGACTTTTAAAAAAAAGCAGGACTTTTCTGACTCAGAGATCACTCAACATATATGAACTTTACCCAACCTTATCTAGCTTGGACTTCATTAATGTGTTTACATCCTGCATCTGCCAGCAGCCAGAGACAAAACCTGCCCTGTTTTGAAGACACACCATGTAATACTGGTTTGCAGTTCTCTGCTCTCACCCAGGAGGAGAACATTCATCCAGCTCCCCCAGAACATCCTCAGAGAGCTTAGATCTCTGCTGACCTTCAAAAAGGAACTGGAAGGCAATAAGAAAGTCCATATTCCTAGAGAGTCCGAAGACTTTATGAATAGAAAGATTTGTTAGTTGAGATTTATCTCGTTATCACTTTATCTCATTTATCACTTTATCTCATTAGAGAGGAAAAAAAGTTTCACTCTACCATTCATATCCCAAAGGCAGTGTTGCAGGCAGCAAGGGCTGCAAGTGGGCAACTGCTTTCCATTGGGTTTTTTAGCCATGGTTCATAGGACAAAACTGCAGCCAGGCACATGTTCCAATAGAAATGGAAAACAAGTTAACCTGGCTGTGTCAGTCTGTGTTTGAATAAGTTTAAGTGGCTTTTCTTCACGGAGTAGTTTTAAAACAATCTCTGCCTTTTGTTTTGGAGAAATTGGTAGGCAGTTTCTTTAATTTCTAACTTGAGCACAGTACATGGAGATGTATCTGTGCCTTCCAGTAACCAGCAAAATAATGGGTTTTTTGTATAGGAGAACTTTTATAGTATTTCAAAAGGAGAGAGGAGTATGCAAAGGTATTTTGAGAAATAAAATCCATTAGATGAAGGAGCTGCTTTCCCACAACATGCAAACAGTTAAACAACTTTGACATTCCTGTCTTAGCTCAGAGTGGAGCTCTATCCTTCTCCATCCTCCTCATTGCGAGATACATCTATTTAGGAATCTTATTTATCTAATTATCCAATTCTTATCCAATAAATATTTACGGTGCTGGAAGCCCAAATACACACAGATTAGCATGCTGTGCCAAATACCAGTCAATGTCCTTGTTGTTTTCAAAGAGCAGTGTCCAAATAAAAGTACTGCAGAATTAAGTTGAAGACATACTTATAAAAATGTACATGTGTGGAAAAAGAGAAATGCAGAGAAAAAAACCTTCCTTCAGAAATTTAGATAGTGAAAAGGGTAATTTAAGTTCACCTACCCAAGACAGTGTTAGATAACTGGAGGAAAGGAAAAAGAAAAAACCACGAAACACAAAACCACCACCCAGAAAAATGACTTGGCTTTCTTGTTCCAAAGCATTCCAAAACCATGTGTCCTTGGAACACTCCAAATAACAAATCCCCCTTGTACAAAGCTTTTCTGGCACCCTGGTCCAGAGCTGCCTCTGCTCTCTCAGCTAATGCTGCACTCACATTTTTTTAGAACATTGCTAAACATATGACTTCCATTTACAAAAGCAAAATCTTTTTTGTGCAAGTTGTTTTCTACCTGCTGGAATGTGTCAGGACCCTGAGAGCACCAACAGGTCCTAATTTCCCTCATCTGAGGCATCTGCCTGTGCTCTGTCTGCCCAGGAAATGCATTTAAGCTCCTTGCTCTTATCCCCCCTGAGCTGTGCTCAGCCTGGGGCCTCACTGCTCCTGACTTGCTCTCAGACCACCTCTCTGCTTGGGTCTTTGGTCCACAAGCAGGACAGGGAAACGTATTATGGAAGCCATAGATATTCTAGAAGCCATAGATTCACTACCTGGGCTTAAAAAGTCCTTCTAGTCCATATTCTAAGCATGTAGCACTTTGTAGACAACAGGCAAACTAACATTAAACCTGTCCAAAGAAGCTTTCATAGAAGTGCCTATAGCTTGTGCCATAGATTTGGCACCTTAAACACACAAATGATCTCACTCACAGGCCAGGACAAGCTTTTCCAGCCCGTATCATATGCACAGGATGCCACAAGGGCTTAAGAATATACTGGTTTCAAAGTAAAACACCACAAACTCTCAGCAGGAATGAAAAGGTCAGTTCTGCTCTAGATAGCATCAGTGATAACCTGGAACAGTCACAGTGTGCCTACTGCAGAACAAAGAATAATGAAATGATGTGCCAACCTTCGCCCCAAGAACTGCCACACTGTGATTTCTTCCCGTTTCTTAAAGTTGCCTTCAGATCCTTCCCAGAGTCTACCAGAAACCAGAAGATGAATCAGTCATTTATTCTCAATTTCAAGAACCAAGCCACATGCTGTTTCCACATAATAAATATACAGAAAATACAGTGGAGAGAAAAGAGAAAGTGAGAATATTCTAACACCTGCAATGACTGAAAGAATTAGGATTGCTCATTGCAGGCAGGAAGGGGCTGGGGCATGATAATGAATTTTGAAATGCAAAAGGCTGCTGCAGAGCTCTGTGAAGAACAGATAGGGCAGGATGCTATGCTGTAAAATCACAGCTTCTTGATTTGGTTCTTCATTCTGCACTTTGCACTTTTACTGAAGCAGATGTTAGTTGGGAACAGACAGAAAAGAGCAAGGAGCTGGGAGAGAGAACCATAAAAACAGATAAGCCAACACAGCAGGCTGGAAAGACTTTAAAAAAATACCCTTTCATAAGCCCTTCTGGGTTGCTGAGACTACTTTTATTGGGGAAAAGGAAGAAAAAACCTGAGGATGAGAATTCAATTGCAGAATGAGTCCTGATGAAGGCTTAGCTGTTGTACCTGTCCTGCAGCAAGAACAGGAGAGAACCTGGAGATCAAGTCTAAACACAAAGGGAGCTCTTTGACAAGCAGGCCAATGATCTCCACAGGGCCTTGCATAAAATGACTTGCAGGAGGTGGGAGAAAGCTGAGCCCTGCTTTTACTGGAAAGGTGGCTGAACACTGGAATAGCATTTGCAGGCCATTCTTGCACATATTTCAAACCTAACTGCCCATGGTCCTGGGCAACCTGCTCTAGCTGACCCTGCTTTAAACAAGGGGAGTTGGACTAAATGGTCACCAGAGGTCCCTTTCAACCTCAATTATTCTGTTATGCCAGGCTGAATTTAGCACATTGTTAAATTATTCACAAGTGTAACTTTTTGCTAAGGATCTCTTCTGGGTAGAATACAAAAACAAAAAGGTACCTTTCTTAGTCCTCAACAAGGGATGGTGATAATTTTATATATGAATCATAGCCAAAAAATGGGGGAGAAAAGAAGCATTTGGGCCTCCTATATGCAGAAATCTGGAGACAGGATTTGGAATAACTACCAAAAATACTCCAAGGTGAATGATCAGAAGGAGGGTGGACAACCAGAAAAACACCAGAGTCAAGGGAGCAGGAGGTTTCAAAACTGTGTTTCAGCATGGTAAGGGGTCATGAGGGTGAAGTACCACTCTTGACCCAGTGTTCATTGTAGGCTTTGGCAAGAACAGCTGTTGACTCAAGAAATAGCTCACATTTTTTGCTTTACTTAAGAGCTAACTAAAATATTAAAGCAATGTTTTAGTTTGTTTTTTAATTTTTAAATCACTAATCATCTTTTATAGCTCAAGTTATCCCTACACACAGAAGTTTCTGGGTAAAGTTTCCAGAAGCACACAAGTAAGTCCCTTGGATGCTTCTAAAAAATCTCATCTCCATCGCTTTGCACTGTCAGTATTGCAGACAACTGAACATTAATCTGGTCCAGACACTCCTGGCTAACTGAGAGCATGACTGCAGCACATCTCTAGTGCCAGTCACTTCAAAACACCAGCACATTCTTGCACTTATTCCCATTCTTGGTTAGAACTTACTCTGTGGCTGCTGCTCTGCAGCCTGTGCTGCCACTGTTTCCATAGCTGAGGGACAGCTCCATAAAGGTCTCCACAGTTCCGTCCCCGCAGCATCAGGTGGGAATTTATCCAAGGTGTTTAGTTCCTCAAATAATGAGGAACAGAACAAACTACAATGGAACAATATAAAGGACTTTTAAGACCAGGGACAAGTGCCAAAATCACTCTGGAAGAGTGCTAAGATTTCCTGGGACATCCTGGTTTTATTTATTAACTGTAGGAATTTTTTCCTCATGCCAACACTTATATGTGAACATAATATGAAAAAATCTACTTTCGAAAATCTTGTGAAGTTCCAGGAAAGAGTTACACAAGCTCCACATGTAAACTGATGATGTAATGCACATTGAATCCTGTTTTAACAATGTTCAGCTAGAACTGAATTTAGCAAGATCCATAATGACTGCAGGCTTACCCTCTGTATCCACTGCCACTGGTATGGGCAGATCCACGTATGTTAGAGGTTTATGTTTGTACTTTCATCCATTTGTGCTGGTAACTTATTAGATAAATAACTTGAACTGGCTTTTCAGAGAGCCTGAGGACTCACAATACCAAACAGAGCTGCAAACTGATAAGTCCCTGGGCAAAGAAAGTTTGTGACCGCTATTGAAAAGATCAGGATCCAAAAATCCAGAAGTTCCTGTTGAAAAAATGGCCTAAAGATGTGATTCCATTAACCAGTAGTTAATAGAATCACATGAAGAAGGTCTTGCTTGGTGGATTGAGCAAGTGGTGCAGAAAGTCCCGGAGTAGATTTGATCTTGCCTCATCTTGAGAGCTCAAGTCTTGATCTCACAACACACCTCCTGAGTTCTACAACCCTCCTTAGGCACATTAGGGACACACTTAAATAACCTACTAGATTGGAGCCAGAATGTACAGCATTGTGAAATGAAGCTCAGAAATTTACTGTAATACTAACCCGGCCCAGTTGTAATTGGAAATAATCTCTGTGTAAATCCTGGTCAGAAATGGCTGGGACACTGCTGCTGTTGTTTGTGAACCCTCTATTCTATACACCCCCTTTCATTTCAGTGAGGTTTTGCCACTAGGGTTTCCCATAACGCTAATTCTGATTGTAAATTGTTTTTGCATTGCTCTCTGGGAACAAAGGAGGGGTAACAAAACTCCTCTTCCTTGCACCTGTGCTATGTTCTTACAGGATTCTGCTTGGGAACAGAGAGATCTGGTGCTAGGAGATGTAGTTTGGCTACATCTGAAAATGCTACTGAATTAAACCTAATTCAAGCACTGATTCACAAATTTCCATCAAATCCAAGACAGATCTACCTGATTTCCTGCCTGCAGCACTCCAGGATTTGGTCTCTTTTCCATCCTCTCCATTCCCAGCTGTTCACCTCTGTGGTAGACTCCTAGACGTGCTCCAAATCACTGTCTCCAAAGCAGACCTGCCAAATGGACAAACCCCAGTATTGTGACCTGCCCTGCTCCAGGATCAGGCCCTGGGTGTGTGCAGGACTCCCCTGATTCCTCAGCAGCTCAAGCAGCCCAGGACCTTGACTTGCAGATCATGGGCAGAGCACACCAGCTATGGGCACAGCAGCAGCCCCACGGGGCACCTGCCTGAGGGTCTCCACCATGGAACCGGGAGCCTGAACCTTCTGGGTGCCCTGTTTTAGGGCACAAACAGACACAAACCTGGGCTGGCAGCTCTAAACCTGACTCTTGTCAGTCCTGTGGGTGTTACCAGTGAAAGATGTGATATTGAAATAGCTGTTCTGTCTGTCTGTCTGTGAGAGTTTCCTGCCAGTCTGTGAAACTGTTGAGATGAGGGTTTTCCAATAGCTGCACAATCCTGGGAGTACAAGCTCTGTATATATAGCTCATCTCGGGCTTTTTCTCTGTTTCAAAGAAATAAAAATTTCAGGGAAATGTTAATTTCATCGAAATCCCAATATTTATTGTGAATTAGAAACCCTTTTTGTCAGGCCTATCTGCACATGGCAAAGTTTATTCAAATAATGCAGCAGCGACCTCTGCTGCACAACTGATGCTGCTTCATACTTGTTTTACTAATAAACCTGCTGTTAATACTCGTCCAGATAAGATAAAACAACGATTTTTTTTTCCAAAACAAGTATACTTACCTCAAGGTAAGAGCATTCCTCTCTTTACTGATAAAGAGGAGGGCTTCAAACAGCAGAAGATAATTTTTGAAGTTACTGGCATGAAGATATCACAATTTATTTTGAATGCTTTCGCTGGTTACCAAGGATAGTATTAGCATTAAATGAACCTTGAACTACCCTCATAAAAATATTTCTGTTAATTTTACTGGGAAAGAACCTGAGGCAAAAGCCACTGGGTGATGTGCCAACAGATACACATGACATCTGTGGCAGACACCAGTTTCAGGGAGAATAATGATTTCAAGCCCTATTCTTTAATCACAAGGTGACCCTTTCCCTTTCCTTTGCCAGATCAGGAGAATATCAACCAACTGTAAAAGAAAGACATATAAAAGACATCATGCCTGAACATGATGCTCCACACCATCCATGTGACAAGGGAAAGCAACAGAAACTGGAAAAACAGGATGCTTGTTTTCAGCTTGTGACTTTACTTGATCATATGAGAACACGAATGTCAGTAAGCAGTCATAAGCCTCTTGGTTTGATCTTAATGATGTCTTGAGCAACTACAAATTCTGCTAAGTCATAGAGGCAACATGGTATCCTTCCTCTTCCCTCCCCAGGCTAACCCTTCCCTTTCCACTCAGTCCTCCAAGGGACCATATATTGCCTATGTAAGGAATTCGAGTCTGGCCCCTGCACTGGTCCAGCATTACTGCACTCTGTTCTGTTCCAAGAAGGTTAAAGCTGGCACAGAGCAAAGCTGTGTGATCTCACACTGACCCTGCGTGGTGAAACCAGGCTGGAGCAAGCAGCCACCTTCACTCAAACTCTCCAGCCATGAGACCAGGCTTTCTGGTAGCATTGGGAAGTTATTGCTCATTTATTACTGCCAGTGACATCCAGTTCAGTTGATAACAGGAGTAAAAAGTGTTCAAAATTTTAATCTCAGGAGTGCAATTGTAATCTCAAAGGCCAGTGAGCAAGGGTGGTGTGGCAAGCTGGGTTGCTGTGTACCAGTGAAACACTGTCCACTGTGTCTACTGCTACACTACTGTCTACTCATACAGGCTGGACTACAGGCAACAGCCACAGTGGTGGCAATTTCAGAAAAGAAGCAGAGTCCTGTGGTCAATCACAGTGCTAAAAAGCTGTGCCTCTATTTCACACTGTGTTTCTGTCTCAGGCTTTTCTTCACAACCTTGCTTTTTCTGTAAAAGTCCCATTTTCCTTTCTCATGGAAGAACTTAATTCTTTTTCTCTTTTTGATAAATAAAACATACAACATTCTCCAGTGTCTTGCTGTGAGGTGTTTTTGCTAACCCTGAAGTTTTCTGGGAAACCATTCTTTGCCCTTTTCAGTTTTTTTATATTCTTTTCTCTTTTCAGTTTTTTGACATTCTTTTCAGAGATGTGCTAGAGCTGTGTGTGGATTTCCACCCTGCTGGTGCTCTCTATATAAACATCACCCTGTTTCTATCTCCCTTGCCCTCATTTCAGTTTTGGGGGTATTGCCTTCCAGGATAAGTCTTACTGTCCAGGCAAGCTCACATTTTTTGCTACATGATGCACTAACTTCAGCCCTACCTTTATGAAAAAAGCATTTGACAAGAATGAGCCCAGCACAGAAACAACCTGATTCTCTTCTCTATTGCTTTTTAATCTCCCACCATTTTTTGGCATCAATCACGGCTTTCACATTTACTCTCAGATTAGAGGACAAGGATATCAGATCTTCCACAAACCACTGTGAAACCCTACTAGTGACAAATCTGCTAAATGGCAGTTCTCTTAACATTTGTAAAGGGCCATGTCACTCCCATTCCTGTACAAGTCTCACTGTAGTTAGCACTATTTTTGGTAGTGCCTTCCTCTTTGTATCTCTCCACCATTTCACTTTATACCTAGTTTTTCAGCACTGCTGCAGCGACTCTCTGATCTATGACCAGAACTTTTTTGTGCTAAGCACTGTAAATGCAGGTCAGCCTTGCTCAGCCACAGCTTACAATCCTCCCAGACAAGGAGGTAAAACAAGGGGAGAGAAAGCAAACGTATGGAAATGGCAGCAAGAGAAAGCAGCATCTACACAGTACAGCCCAGCAGGGAAGACACTGTTCTCAGCACAGGAACTGCTTCAGGGTCAGAAACAAATCAATAGTTTTGCACCCTGGTTTTTTAAACTGCAATTTCCTTATTTTCCACCTTATATATGCAACACTTACAAGTATCTTGAGATTAAGCTTATAAGCAGAACCTGTAAAAAGGAAAAGCAATTATGTTACCTCATGCTGAAAGGGACAGTTTCCTCTCTAAAGTGAAACTAAAATTAGCTTCCACATGCTCAGAATGAAAGAGGATGTTTTGCAAGTAAGGCTACACAAATTTCCCAGAAAATTCCGCTTATGAAATAGCAGAAAAGAAACAGAACCACATGAGAGAGAAATAGTAGTAATGTGGTAGCTGGACAAAGTTATGTCAAGGTGCAAGAAGGTAAAATAAAGATTTCCTTTAACAGCTTTTATTCTTTGTGAACCCAGTAGCTTTAAAAATTTCTCAGATTTGAATGCTCAGACAAACACAGGTGACCTCATGAAACCACATTATTGTTTTCTTTGACATTCAGCATCTACACTGGTTTTTCAAAGTATGCCTGGTTCTTTCTTGGAAGACAAAACAGAGCAGTAACCTCTCAAATGGTATGCAAGGTAGTATATTCACATGACAAGGTTAATTTATTTTTTATTGATGTGTAAGTATTTGTTTTCATTTCATTACACTCATCCTGTACAGGAATACTTTGCTTCCAGCACCACAAGTCAAGTGGCAGTCAGGAGGCACATTGAGTGGTCACTGTGACTGCACAGGAGCTTCCTGAAGAGGAGAATCCTTCTCCACCTGCCAACCAGCACTGAAGCCTGAACACAGCTCCTGTCATGCCATGTTTTCTAAACACCATTCTCACAGCTGATTCTAGTCATGGCTTTGGGGTTCTACACACTGACCAGACCTACTCGTGCACAAGAACAAAGCCCTCACCTTCAAATCTCCAGCAGACCACAATGAGTGGTCCTCATGATTCCCACTCCTAGTTTGGGAAGAAACTAACTCACAGAAAATAGTTACAGAAACTTGTTTTCTTTGATACTTTCCTCATGGTTTTCCACCTCCTGATGAAGTCCCTCTAAATAAATCCCAACTGTTTTCTCCAGAAGGATAATACAGACATGAAACTTGCAATGACTGTGAACACTCCCTGTGCTAAAAGAAACAAAACCTACTCACTAGTGTGTCAAAATATGCTTTTTTTTTTAGGATTATCACCAAAAAGAGAAAGAGAAGGCATTTAGAGCATTAAAATTATAGAATTCTTTGGAACAGATAGGAATATTAAATTCTGTAGCTTTGGGCAATAGCTAATGAGAACTGCAAGAAAGTAGCATTGTAGCATACAAAGCTATTAAAATTATTCTTTTTAAGATTAGTGTAGACATTGAGAAACAGATCCCACCAAAGACTACTGAACAATTACAGATTAAATATTCATTATAGCCTAGAAAATCTACATGAAACTCTTTAATATAAAGACAGTAATTTCAAAGAGCCTACCTATAAGGGAGGATAGGCTATGACTATTGGAATTTACCTTCTGTCAGTGCGCTGAGAGCACCAAAATTGTTCTCATCAGCATCATCTGGGACCTCCACCCAGATGCTGTCTGCCCAGAACTGCATTTAAGCTCAGCCCCTCAGCAGTGTTTCTTCTCTGAGCAGTTTTGTTGGTGTGTTTGGGTCTAGCCTGGAACCTTGGTGTGTGGGTTTGTCCTCAGACTTACCCCTTTGCTCAGGACTTGCACCTGGCCCCAATTTCCTCATAATGCCGTGGGGCAAGGAAAAAATATTTTAAAAACCCTGTTAGATAATCAAAATTAGGTTATCTGATGAAGCTGTATGTAACAATTGAAGTCAAACTGGATTGACAGCCCCAGCAGAGGTTTTTCCTAAGGCCTATCTACTAAGGGCTCCAAAGTTCTCTTCTGCAGAGCTGTTTCCAGCTGGTTGTTGCCCGCATGTACCTGTGCCTGGGGTTGTTCCTGGGGTGTGGAACTTGGCAGTTTCCCTTTGACCTCCTGTTTGCACCTTCCTTCATCCTGAGTTGCTCCTGAGAGGCAGCACAACCACTGGCTGTTGATCCAGAGTCTCTAAGTTTGGTGTCCACACTGCCAAATGTGTGCTGCTGTATTTTGCTTTAATAGGAAAACATTTTCTGGAAATGTGCTTTGTGCAAACACACTCAGTGCCAGCTGCTTCTCACAGGGCTTTTCCCTGAGCCTGCCCCTGCTAGGGGTTACCAGCTCTTGCACAAATCCTAATGTTTCCTTTTTAAGGTCTTCCATACAGCTGTCTGTTTTGCTACCCACTTTGCTGCACTACTGAAGCTGAGAGGAAGAGTCACTTCAGGACATGGGTAAGCCTCAGGATTTTTTTGTCTCTCACAGTACAATTGGGGAATTTGCAACAGGTTTCTTTTTGTTGCCATTTCCTGGAAAGAACACAACAGAACAAAGTCCACCCCATACAGGCTGTTCTCACTTGTGCCACTCTGCTACTTTCAGCATTAAAAAGCAAAATCAAAAAAAGGAGGTACAGTGGTATTATTAGAACAGTTTACTTTTCAGTGACATTCATTTGTTGTTATAAAAATGGATAGATCTTTGACAAGTTAAGAAGAATATCAACCCCAAAAGAAGATTATGCTGCATTCTTGCAACATTTTCTTAAGCCATGGGAATATTTTCATATTTTGGCTCCAGTGTCTTTGCTAGAGATGAAATGCTAATTTCTAAAGAAAGCCAGCAAACAGGCACCACACTCCTGAGGGCAGACAGCACGTGGGCTCTCCAGCCTGTTTGGACACTGCCTGCACACACCCTTGCTGTGTGTCCCTGTTCTCTCATCACTGCCACAGCAACAATTATTGTAATCTCCACAGACTGAGCCATTAGAAAACTTACTGGAAGTAAGTGCCAGGCAAAAGTCAAAGAACTGCCATGTTTAGCCTCCTCTGAGGAGCTTGTTTGCAACGTTGCCATCTCCAACATTCAAAACCTCAACTGCTCAAACTAATAAGCTTTTGATGATACTATGTGTAATAAACAGTGTCTTGTGCTCTTTTCAGTTGTCTTCTAAACTCCTGGGTCTCTAATGAATAGTTTCAGGAGGTTTTGATTTGGCAGCCTCCAAATGAAAGCTGAAACTTGTACTTAGCCCCTTAATTACTGCAAGATATGATAAAACTACTTCATTAATAAATTTTGAACAAGATTGAAGTTCCATAAGCAGATTTTTTTGGTATAGAAATACCTCCTTTCCTTTTTTTTAGGTGTTGTCTCTTCACATCACTTGTGCAATTCATGGATTCCTGCCCAGCTAACATTTCTAAGGTTGACAAAGGCTCTTTTAATCAGCAAAGCGTTAGGAGACTTGTGGTGGGAAAAACTGTTGGGAAACCAAGGTAAATCCTCCACTCTTTACATCTTGTGTGTTAGTTGGCCGCTCTCCATGGAAAAGAAGAAAGTACTCATCTCCAGCAGCATTGGACTGAATTCCAGTTTAGCATGCTAATGAAGAATATATTTCACCAGAAGCAGAGTGTTTTCCTAGATGCCTGAAAGTTCCCTGACGTTCCCTGCAGTAATTCAGAAGTCTGACACTAAATGCAAGAGGCCTACAAGCAGGCTTGGTTATACCAACACTTCCAGGAAATCAGTAATAATCTGTATCTTTCAGGCCTTTCGCATACATGTCGTTACAATGTTGAAACCAAACAAAATCCTGAAACAAATTAACCCAAACCAGTCCCACACCCAATAAACCAGAATCGATTTTCGATCAGACCTTTTTGAAAACTGATTTTTGATTATTTGTACTCAGATGCATATTTTCATACTTCAGAATTGCCAGGTAAAGAAAATACAGCACTTGGGATCAAGCCAATTAAAAATTTGTCTGCTTTCCAGTGGAAAAATCCAGGAGACAGGCATGGCATTGGTAAAGTTATTCATGTTATGCTGTTTTATAGGAAGAGCTTCTTTTGGGATTTGGTGAATAAGGCTGCACTTTTTCTCACCTCAGAGAGCAAGGAGAGAGTGCTTACTATGTTCTTTTGCCTAGGAGAGTTTGAGTTTTGCTAGGTGTGTGTAAAGGTTCTGAAAGCTCCTTATAATCTGCTACCTATGTCACACATTCACACAAGGTCTTACAATCCAGGCCTCTGACATTTCATCATTAGCTCACTAGAGCTATTTATCTGCAGGTACATAATTGATGGACCTGGAGGTTTAACATTCCTCCACCCTGTCCTAATACTGTTTAGTTCATTGTGTTCCAAAACAGATCACAACTGCTTGGAATGAGGACTGGGGCACTTTAAACAAGTATGATCCACTAAGCTCTCTGCAGTCCAGGAGTTCTTCATCTTGTTCCCACTGACATGAACTATTATGTGATACCCACTTAAGATTTCACTATTTAAACAGTTGGATAAAGAATTAACAAATTTCTTTGGCACAATTTCATTAGCAGAGGTGCTTGGCACCACTCATGGAAAGTGCCTAGGGCCAGAAGCTATGATACTGCTGTTTAGTCATCTCACTAATGACAAGATGAATGTTATGAATATCTTCCAAAATAGCATGGTATGGGCACTTGAAGAAACAGAAAAGAAAACAGAAGAAAAAAGAAAAGGAAGCCTTACTTCAGCTGCAAATCCATCAAATGGAAAATGGACACCATAATTTTGTTGTATTTTAAGTATCCCATTACAGTGGGCAGGTATTGGAGTCCTCTCTTCTACAGCAAGAGGATCATATCACTGGCTGCACTCATGCACTACAGCTTAGGCTTTGTGAAGATGAACTGCACAGCATTTATAACCCCCAGGTCTGAATCCTACAGCATTCTAATGCCAGCTTCTTGTAAGGCCTCCTGACATAGACAAGGGGCCGAAGAAAGCGGCCCCTTTGCACCAAGCTCTTCGCCCAAGGTTATCCTGCACAGATGCTTAACTGGAATAACCAGATTGAGAAATGATGCTGGGAACTCTGCTGAAATATCCAAGTGTAGTGTTTACTGATCATGCATCAGAGGCTTTGGTATTTGGGTCATCTGAATGCTTTGATCTTCTGGTCCTGTGTCATTATTTCACTGTGCATACTCTCTTTATTAAGGCTTTGTCTTATGCTGTGGTCCTTCAATGCTGCTGCTTGTAAAACCCCCATTTTGTTCTAAACTTGACTGTAACTGGGTTCAGTCTGTGTGACTGTTACGAGGAGACTGATAAACCACTTGTGTCTTAAACTGTGTTATCCTTTAGGCATCACTATTATTCCTACTTCTAAGATGGAAAGATGTTAAGAACATGTCTATGTTCCCTATGCATTGTCTTAGCTTGTGAGTGAGCCACAAAAATAAGTTTGGATTGGAAAAGCAAAGATTCTAGTTCTTTCTGCATTGTTATGGTTAGGTTTTAAAAGACCTGCTTTGGATGCTTTGAAAAGTTAAAATATGGTGGATTTTTACTGTTGGTTCTTTGACATTCTGATGCTCAGTTTTGTTTGTCTTGTGAATAAAATAAAAAGCTGGTCTTTCTATTCTTTGAGATCCATGACTCTTCTGAAAGACTTGTGCTGTCATTTTGCATGAACAAATGGACATATTAGAAATAGCATACTGTCTCTGAATTCTTCCTGGAGTTACAGCCAGACACTGTGTGCTGTGTGTAATGCCAGTCCTCCTGTGATGGCTGGATTACCTTTTTGTTCAGTGTTGCTCCCCCTTCCTTACAGCTGGACGTGCACTTGGTGGTGTTTCCAGTGGAACTGTCTCTCCCTGTCCTTGACAATAACATGCAGGCTCCAGGCATCAAGCAGCTACTGGTTTTGGCAAGTCCTGTCTGTACTTCTCCACTATCTACATGTTTAGCTTTCTGTATGGCAAGGATCAAACCCTGTGCATAGGAGATTAGAAAGATTCAATGTCTGTCTTACTCATTAGTCCTTGCTGGAAGGCCTGATTCCAAATACTTTACATCATTAAAATGAAAACCAAAATCCAAAGAAACTCAACAACTTACAGTCAAACCAAACTTTTGTGTTCTTAACTGTCTAATTATGCACAGGACAGTCCTTGTGGGAGCCCATAGAGGTTTTTCCTTGCCTGCTATTTATAAGCTTCCATATTATGAGAGAGGCTTTCAGTGTCTTTGGATAAATTATGTATAGGTAAAATACTGGGGTTTTTTAATTAACATGTTCAATAATAATGATGTTTAATTAGTTCAGAGCTGCACTACTTGGCCTGTATATTTGTGGTTTCTCTAGTTATGGATTAAAATTAAGCTTCATAGTTTTATACCACAGGGGTTTTTTAAGCTGAAAACGATAGTCAAAAGGAGTAACCAAATGCAGGATTGTTCTAGTACTCTGTTTCCCCAGCATGTGATAGTCTAAAAATACAGAAGTACCTAAAACTACTTTAAGTGTCAACAATTTTCTGTAAAATTACATCCTTAAAACTCGTCTACAAAGCTGCCCTGAAGAACTTCCTTTAATTAGTTGAAAGGATTTTGAACAGTTGTGATTCAGTCTGAGCCTGACAGGCTGATACATTATACAGGGGAAAGCATTTTTAATGCACTTCTTAGGGAAGTGTAGACTATGGACAAAAATGAATGTGGTGTGGATAAAGCCTAGGGGAGCAGGATCCTGTGGCACAACAAAACAACTTGACCTGCTTCCAGCCTTCTCTAGGACTGTTACAGCCCACTTTTTTAACCTTTGCTACTACTGCTCCCTCATAGCAGTTTCACTTTTGGAGTGGTGTGCTGGGCAGAGAAAGCTGATGCTGGTCAGAGCTGCCAGCAGACACCCACTGCACACTTCCCCCTTGCAGTGCTCCCTCTCGGGCCACGAAGCACCAGCCACAGGATTTCATGATGTAAGGGAATTTCCCATGATCATAGGAGGATTAGGTAACTGCCTTGCTCCTCCTTCCTTCCCTGTGGAGGGGGGTTAGGATTTGATCCAAAACCAACAGAAGTGTGTGGACAGAATTTCAGTCACTGACACTGGTTTTATGTCACCCTCTATAAATAGAAAATCTTCATGGAGCAGAAAGTTTGCATAAGTGAGATCAGCTGAAAGGATTGCTCTTTCCTAAAGTCTCCGCCCTGCATCCAGCAGTCCCACCAACCCTCAGTGGGAATGTACATGTCAGGGGCGTGATAAAACAACGATTAGGCCTTATAGGGTTTTCACAAAATTAAAAATACACTGGATTTTTGGCATTTTCTAGCCCAGCCTTCTGCTCAAAGCAGGACTACCAGCAGTGCTGGATCAGTCAGCCATGGTTTTGTCTAACAAAGTTTAGAGAAGCTTTTAAAGGATGGAGACTCTGCATCCTGAGTGGCCCATTCCCATACTGCATTACCCACCAGTGAATGTTTATTTTAGCATCTGGCTTGAACCTCTGAATTAGAGACATCTGCCTATGTCACTGGTGATTATCTGCCACTATGTAGAGAATCTGTCTCCATCTTCGTCCCTGGCCTTTGAGTAGCTGTGTGATTCTAGTTGATATCCCCTCGGCCTCCTGCACCTGCCTAAGCAAGACTGGCCCCCTCAGCCCCTGGCTGTAAGGTGTGTGCTCTAGGGCCCCATCTTGGTACCTGTCTACTGCATCCTCTCCAGTTTGGCCACATTTTCTTTGCACTGAGGGCCCTGAAGTTGACTCTGGTATTTGAGCTGCAGCTCCACCATTTCTGAGTACTGAGGCATGGTGCCTCCTCTCACTTTCCTGACTGCATTTCTAAGGTAGCCCAGCATGTCATTCCCCCACTTGTGATGAGAGCACACTTGGCTCAGGACCAGCTCGACTCTCAGATAACCCCCCATCCTCAGCAGGGCTATTGGACAGCCAGACCTCACCCCTGTGTCTGCCTACGCTCTCACCAGAAACCCAGCATTTATTTCCCGTTTTAAGATCAACTTGGTTTAAAGAGTTTAAGGGTTTTTACTTGTGCTGTCAGCCTGAGCCACTGCAGAGATCAGCATCAGCTGCACAGTGTGTGCACAGCTCTGCCCTGTTCAACCTGGGCTGTATCCAACACGGTGGTTTTCACTGTTATTCCCTCCTGGCATTCCTCGTTGTGGGAAAAGCAGCTATCCAACCTCTTTTTCTGTAATTGCACTCATCTGCAGCCACTAAAGAGTTACAGTTTGTGTACCCGACCAGGAAACACCAAATGTTCGGAGGCAGCCAATAGAAGGACACATCAACAAAGAACTGACTCACCGGCAGGAAAACTCCTGCTGTGTTCGAATGCAGCTCAAAGCCGACTCACACTTGCCATCTGCAACAGTTTCACTCCACCGTTCCATAGCTTCTATGTTTCTCTTTCCAGAGGTAAGTTGATTTTCATTTCCAGTTTCTTTTCCTGAGACATCTGTATATATTGACATAGAGATTCTCTCATATTAAGGAAACATCTTTGCTATGAGTTATTTTTTTTAAATTACTTTATAATTAGACACTTGAAATTATATAGTTTTATAGCAGCCTTCCTCATGCCCCTGCCTGCACAGCCGGGGCAGGATGGCAAAGTTACACCAGACTTTAAGTGTCTTACTACAAAATAATACTAAACTCTCCCTGGCATAGGTCACCTACGGAATATTGGTTTGGGGATTTGATAGTGAGATGTTAAAAGGATCTAGGAGAAAAAGCATTGAAAAGAGCAGAACTATTGAAAAATGTCTTTGGTACCTTGCAATCTGGGGATTACAGAGAGACTTTGTCATCTGTAATTCCATGACAGTTCCATATGCAATGATTAGACCTTCCAACTGTTTAGGAATTTGGGCAGCACCCTGCATAAATAAAACATTTCTCATGCTAGGGTTAAACTCTTTTGGAGGTTTTCAGCAAATCACTTGATGTGGAGGTATAGAAACAGATGTACAAACTCAAACACAGGGAGAATGGTGCTTGGCATGTCATGACATGGTTTGTAACTATAAAGGTTGAAGTGTTCTTTATTTTGATTTTTCAAAATCCCTAGTTAAATTAGGTTTTGCAAATCTAAAACAGGACATGATGATTAGCTTTAATTTTTATCTAAGTAGCCAGTGAGCAAGAGTTTAAAAAACTCTATACCTTTATTTGATTCAATTTTAAATTAAAATAACTTCTTTCAGGAATGGTTTAGGTGCTAAATTCATTACTTGATCTTCTTTGCATTGTGTTTGGAATTGAGTACATTCTTTTGGCCATTTGAATTATTATTTATTGCTGTATATAATAAAAATTAGACATAATTTTGCTTCTGACAGCCTTTTGATTACCTCCTTTATATTTAAGACTGGTAGATCTGTGTGGTCTGTCTTCACAACTTTAAGGGATAAATGGCTCATTTGGAAATTTATCTTCATTCAAAGGAACATCTTCCAATGTTATGAAACTGTTAAACTCTCTGTCAGCCTCGTATCATATTGGATTTATCTTTAAGGAAGCCCTTAGAGAAACACCTAAGGCAGTTACTGCTTTCAAGCTACAGTAATATAACAAAAGGCAAAAAGTTCAACTGTGCTTTCCTACCAGAATGAAAGGCTGTTAAAGCTGAACTGGTAAATCAGCTGCTACACTTTTATTTGCACTTTGATTATGGCTAGATGCAAAACTGAGCTTAGTAGCCCTCTGCTTGTGGATGTGCCTGCAGGGAGAGACTGAGGTTAACCAAAAGTAAATTGGTCATGAACAAGAAGTTCAGCCAAGATCATGGGATAATTTATCTTCCGGTTTTTGTTTCTATTTCACTTGTGCAGAAAACGTTATCTGCTCAAAGTCAGAAGACTTTCAGGCCTTCTGCATCCCAGGAACTATTTTTGTAGAGCACAATTCACACTCAGTAGTCCTTCACACTTACTTCAGACCCCCTCATCTCATTCCTTGTCTAGCCCAGGTCTGACCCACTGACCCCTGACCTTGCAGTGATCCTTACCAATGGTTTTATGCCATGTGTTTTCTTAGATTGCTTGTTTTCCTCCTTCACCACTGACTTTTTGTTACCTCTAATGGAGCTTCACAGATGTAATTAAAAATGGTACTCACACAGTAAGACAGTGATGCTTTGCAGAAGTCCTCTATAATCCATGTGTGTTGCCATGCCAAGTGTCTGAGACATGCAGCTGGCCTGGAGAGGTTCTGTACAGAGACTGTGCTGGCCAAATTAGTGGCTGCTGTAAAGACACAACTCCATTTGTCAGAATTCTGCCAGTCTACAACAGCAGGAAATTTGCCTTTTACCTTGCTTTTGCATTCACATATTATTTATTAAAGATATGCAAGAATGATGCAGATCATGCTGACATGTGTTATTGAATAATTACCTTTTCAATCTGCCTTTTCATCTAACTGTAAGATGCTAGTTTGTTGTCCACATAAATTCAGTATCACTTTAAAATCACACTTTTTATTATAAATAATGGCCTAACATTTTAAAGTCATCAGATGGAAATAATGATGAGAAATTAATTAGCACCTTGCAGCCTCAGATGGCAAGTTAGGTCCAGACACTCCTTGGCAATTAGTGCATTTTTCCTGTCTTTATAAAGGAAGTCTGACACTGAGTGGTGAAAGACAGGCTTTTGCATTAGTTATTTGGGCAGTAAGGGGTGGTGCAACGTCACTGTGCTTTGGTAGTAGTGACAAAAAGTAGTTCTTAAAACTTTTTCCTTTTCTGCCATTTTTTCCCTCAAGCCAGGCATCAAAAAATGGCCAATCCACTACCTGTGGTAGCCCCGGGAGACTTGGAAAGCTTTACCTTGACCAGAACAGGCTCAGGCTTTGCACTCAAAGCCTTCCACATTCCTTGGAACACTCACATCTCTGTGAAGCTGCTGAGCAGCCAGGACACTACAGAGAGGTAGGTGTCTTATTTGCCAAGTAACCCCCCAGGGCAGCACAGACCTGCAGTGATGGCACCGGAGTGAAGTGTGGCATGTCCGGGATCATCTGATCCCTAGGCACACCTCTGGTCCTACAAACCCTGACCAGCCAAGAGCCAACCTGGGGGCACTCCCACTGAGAAACAATGGGTTTTTACAGTTTTGTGTAGAAATAGAGCTTAATCCTGAAGTAATTAATTATGTACTATAATAATGTATATAAACCCTAACCACTAATACCAGCATGGTATGGGATTATCTTTCTGGAGGTCCCTAAAATGATCTCAGCTGCATTTAATCAAAACCAGCATGTACAGGTGAGAGTAGGAAAAATGGCAGGAGGGAGGGTAACGGGCAGGATCACAGTGCAGTGAGATGTGCATGGAAGAACATCATTTCCTGGTAAATGTGAATGGCACTTACAGCAAAAGGACACAATACAAGCTTTCTCCCACCTTCACACTTCAATCCCACTTCAAATTGTGCTCTTATGTTCATATGAAAGCATCCAGAAGTTCTTTCACTTTATACTGCAAAAATACACTACACAAGGGATTGCTTCATTTTCTTAGAATTGTCTGGGAGACTGTTTATTGGTAGAATTATATTGGCTTGTGATCAACCATGTGGTTCTCTCTCATTTCCATATCCTACAGTATGAAGGATATCCTCTCTAGCTGAAACTCCCTTCAGTCTAACCTGCCTCTAACTTGATCTTTTTTACAGGGAGTGGAAGTTGCTACTTCAGGATATAGCAAGTGTCAGACATTATGAGTCTGAACGTCTTCTGCCTCCTCTTGGGATTTACCAATGCCACGGACTTGTGGGGATAGTGACTGAATGGATGAACAATGGATCCCTGCACTCGCTCATCCATGAGGTAGATAAAAGATGTCATCTTCTAGGTGGCAAAATTAATTAAAAGATCAGCCAACAAAGAACAATCAGCATGTAAATTATGGTCACAATCTGTTCTTCAGTTTCTGGATTGTGCTTCTGTTTTGCAGTTCTGTTTATTGGCAAATGCAAATGTGAATAGTAACAGTTTCACACCAAACCCTGTATTTTGTGTAACTCAGCGTCAACTGTACCCAGAACTTCCGTTTCCTGTACTCCTAAGGATCCTGTCAGATGTGGCTGAAGGCCTGCATCACCTCCACAGCCTCAAACCTGCCTCCTGCCACTGCAGCCTGAAACCTTCCAACGTGCTTTTGGATGGACAGTACAGAGCCAAGGTAGGAGCTTCAACTTTTAATCTATTAATGTAAAATCCAATTGCATGTAGTCATCTTAATAGTCAACATTTAGTACCAAGACTTGATGCACTGTTACTAAAATTATTTTTTCTCTGTAGATATCAGATTATGGTCTAACCAACTGGAGGAAACAGCAACTGAGGTCAGACCTGCAGAACCAGAGGAACTGCCAGGATTTAGTGTACCTCCCTCCTGAAATACTTGAAGGAGGCCTTCCTTCCCAGGAAGGGGATATTTACAGGTGAACGGAATTTCTAAGGGCAGGTCATACCTAGTCCAGCCTACACTCTACAGTGCTGCCAAAATACTTATCTTCAAAGACATTACAGTAAAAATGCCAGACCTACATAATGCAGTGGGATAGTATTTCACATGAGGCCAATTACAGCAGTGAATTAAATTTTAAATTCCCCATATTTGGTGAATAAGATATCAAGGTTAAGAACTGTTCTCAGTCAGTCACATAAATATTTATATAATGGACCTAAATGTTTTAAAAGTGTAAGGTAGCTGCCAAAACTTTCAGATATATTTAGAAACCTCATAACTGCTTCACACAGTTTGTAAGTGTGAACTGTTTTTGGCTTTAGTTTCAGGAAGAACTGTTCATGCCTTGAGAGGCCCAGATAAAAATTAGACCTTTCTCTCAATAGTGCCCCATTAAGGCCCTATGGAATCTCACTGAAATAACTTGCTGAGCCACTCAAGCATTCATAGGTTTTAACCAAGTGATTTATACAAACGAGGGACATCATCTACTGCCACGTGTCCCTTTTGGGTATGTCACATGCAGTGTGGTTGCCTCAACAAATGAGAGGACCTGCAGTCACAACTGTGGGCTGGGTGGACACCCATCATCACAATCAGCACACAGAGCTGTGGACTAATATTACAAATAACTTTTAAGGACACCACTTTTCTGATTTCTGGGCTTTTCTGAAACCAACAAATTTAAACTCCTGCTTTATTGTCACAGAGGCAGGCTCTAAGATGAATCAAATAATTCATACACTTGAGGACACCTATAAATGATGGGGTTAAGCTGATGTTGTTCACAAACACAAGATTTTTGCACAGGAAGAATGGAGCGTTACTTTCAGGTAGCATAAATAATTTTCCAACATTTCATTCATATATAATATATACTATACAAAATATATAGTATAAAATGTATATATTTATTATATATTACATAATGATATGCTCAGATGTGACTCAGATGCATATCTAGACAGTGGTACAACAGAGAAAACAAAAATACTTGTCATATATGAAATACTAAGTACATTTAAGTTACAGATAGGTCCAAGCACTTCCAGGTTTCTATATGAAAATAAGGCAGAAGAGGGGGTTCTTTCAAACACTACAGCAAGGTATGAATAAGCAGATATGTTTATCCTAGAACTGCCCCTTCCCTTTTTGATTGCTTTGCTTCTGACTCATCCATAGCCTGTTTTCTCTCTTTCAGGAGCCCCCTCTCTTCTGCCTCTGATTTTGCAGATTAATCCTCTTATCAAACAACTGTATTTTATACTGTTAGAGTTGTGGGTTATGTATATAGATCTATGGTATCACTGGAATTCTTCCTAGGATGTTAGAAAAAGAAAAAAGCATTTGGAGCCCTATAAAAACTTGCTGAAGAAAACAGACACATCAGAATCAAGTTTTTGCAGGTTAATAGATGTGCTTATAGGTACCAGCTGAAAAGTCCAGCTCTTTCAGTTGCTGCTGAAATTACTTGAAAGCAAAACAAAAAGAGAACAAAAAGAGAACAAGAGATTCCAAAATTCACAAGAGTAAATGGAGATAAGGTGGTAACCTGAAATAGAATTCTAACTGAACCTATGTTTTAAAAAAGAAATAAATTTTAACTGATTATTTTATAAGAGCAGCTCAGTTGAGAACTGAAAAAATCTCATCAAATTAGGAAAGACTTGGATAGACTGTCTTGAAAGACTCCTTTTTCTTAAAATAATAAACTTGCTCTTAGAAATGAGGACACAGATACAGATTGCAAGGTAATGAATGGTCTTTCACTGTTTTGTGGGTTTTTTTCAGTTTCGGAATAATGTGTTGGGAGAGCCTAAGCAGACAGAAACCTTTTGAAGGTATTTATCTCTATTGTTCATGTCAGACTTTGTATTGTCTAAATCTCATCCACGCATTCTCTCATTTTAGGGAAATTATGATACAAACAGCACTGTCTTTTCAGATGTCCCTTTGCCTTCTCTTACTGTTAGAACACAAAGCTCCACATCACAGGATGTAAAGATTAGGATTTCTCAACAAACTCTCAGTGTTTCCAAAGAAGCTGATCTTTCTTTCTTCCCCCATTTGTAGCATCTCCCTGTGCTTGCTGAAGCACTGGGCACTGAGTTGGGCTTTTCACCTACCTTTAGTGAGAAGGAATATCACTTCACATTTTCAGTTATTAAGGGACAGGTAGCTAACTGAATGAGCATAAGACTCATTTTTACAGTTGCCATGAGTTTAAAATAGCAATTAAGAAATGTCAGTTCATGCTGAATCCTCTTAAGGAAGCAGGAAATCTTACTTTCTTAGATGAAAGTGTAAGCATCTAGGAATGAGCTCTGTTTCGTGGAAGTGGAGATCAGTGAAAGGCTTCCCTCTGCATGGCAAAACTGCATTTTACACACTGAGGATCTCTGAAAAACACTGCACAGAACAATATCTTTATGTCTGTACAGCTTGTGGCTGCCACCTTGAAGCTGCTCCAAGTAGATTTTTTTTTTGGTACAGTAGGACTTCTACTCTTATAATGCAAGAGTAAGGCTTTTTACAAAACTATGCTTACAATAATCACATGTATTCCTGAGGTATCTGTGCATCTAGTTTCCAATGCAAGTTTATATATCCATTTATGTCTCAGTATTTGGACAGAGGTCTTTCTCCTGAAATGTCCTGTTCCAATCAATAAGTAGCTATAGCTATGCTTAAAGGTCATGGTAAAAGAGTGTTAATGCATTTTTGCCTTTAAAAAAGCAGTCTTTTTTTTAACATACACAATATGACTTATGCTGAATGTAATTTAAAGAGAGTTCTGAGGTCTTTAATATTTTCTACAGTGACATTTTCTTTTAAATTGCAGGTCAAACAACCCTGCTGGAAGTTTTGACAGGAATCTGCCACAGGTTGCGGCCTGGCCTTTCAGAGAAGTTTATACCAAGCAACATTCCTGAGAGGAACAGACTGTTGCACTTTATTGCTCTGTGCTGGCATCAAGAACCAGATTACAGACCACGTACTGCAGGTAACACTCAGGATTTGCCTTCTGTGCAGGATTTGTACTGGAGATAGTCTTTGTAGGACCATTATTCTAGCACTCTACATGGCAGCACAACTGAGGGGGGAGTGGTCTTTAGATCATCTGAGTAGCTTGGATATTTCTTCTGACTGACACTTCTGACCAGAAACTGACTTACTTGTGTGCAAAACGTGTTTAATATAAAGTAAAAATAAAGGACGGGGTATTGGCATTCCTATATATATACATATCTATATATATTTACACTAGTTTAAGAAAGATCAAATTGTCTTAAGCATTTCTCAATTCCAACGTATAACCAGTTCCCTTTGAAGTGTGCTATCATTGTCTACTTCAGTGGAATTGTTATGTTTAGCATCTGCTTTTAAAAAGATAATTAAGAAATGTTTAAACTGTGATATTTGAGGACTTTGGAAGTTGAAGTGCTGAGGAAGCAATCTGCATATAGCTTTATTGCAATGGATTTATTGAGTCCTGAGTAAACACTTTGCAATTAAGTTCATACATCTGTGTGAACATTTAAGAAAATATGATTTTCATGTGACTGGAACTGTTCTTTAAAATCAGGTCAAAGAGGAAACCAAGAAGTATGAGGTGGAAGTTGCATTAAACTGATTTTGTCCAGTTCATACAGTTTTTCAATGTAATAGTAAAGTTAGTTGCAACATGCTGATGTCTAAATATATATACATGCTTTCATACACAATGAGGTATCTAAAATGCTTCGTTACCCCTGCAGAATGTGTAGATCTTCTAAATGGAATTTTGACTAGTATAAATAAGGAGGCAATTTCCACAGCAATCTACGGTCTGGTGGATGCAAAGGTTAGTGCAAAATTAAGTTTTGTTCTCCTAAAAGGATTTTACTTGATTTGTTCAATTGCAGTCTTTGTGATCCAAACCCGGGAAAGGCCTTATGTTGATTGCTCTAATGGGCACACCAGAGAGCTGGAGCTTACCCTTTGGCACTCCAGGTTCATTTAGAAATTGCAGAAAATATAGTGTGAGGTTCTCTAGAAAATAACTCAAATGATACCTGCTATTTTAAAAATCTGATTGCTTCTGACTACCACCTGTAGTCAGCCTGGTAAACCCATGTGAGTAAGAACAAATATTAGCCTCAAGTACTTCAGATTAGGGCTAGAACCAAGGACAATTTTGTTGTATGTACTGCTTACAAACCAATTAGTTCCAAAGCTATTGTAGCAGTACCAGCACTGTTCTGTGCACTTCACTGTTTCTAAACTGACATGCTTTCAGGAACAAGGCACTTCTTGTCCTACAGTCTCAGAGGGTTCTCTGATACCCGGGAATGGATTGGGGATGGCCAACAGCTGAGGGACACAGCTAACTCCATATATGTCTACAGTGCACTGGGCAATCTGGCACAAATGTGACTACCACAAATAGAGCTGTATCCTACCTAGTTACCTTGGAGAGTCGTGGTGGGGAAACCAGGGACATGAGCTCCAGCCCTCAAACAAGTCCTCTGACTCTACCTGAATTTACACAGCCCATGCTGGATTCTTGGTTTCATTGCTGTGCCTGTGTGTATTGTGTGATGGATTATTTCTACATGTTGCAATCCCATTCTGGCATTGTAGAACAGACTTCATCAATGTTTCAGTAGCTGCCACAGTTATAGTCAAAGTCATTTTTACTACTGTTGAGGTTTATTACCAAATATTCCGTAATCTAATGCTTTGATTGCCCTTGAGCAAGGTTTTATTTTTTTATTTGCTAAATTAGTAAAGAGCACTATTTATTGTTCAAACAACCAAATTGGTAAGTCCAAAAGTACTGTGAAAATAATACTGAAGTTTCTTGAAAATTGATTGATTCAAAACTGTTGATGTATAAAAGCTAAAAAATAGTTTATCAAATCTGCTGTGGATGTACGAATGGGAAAAAAGTTACAAGTATTTACACATCCTTATTGCAGACAGTTTGGCATACTAAACACAGGATGGCTGTGCTGCTTGGATCCTTAAAGGAAAACATGTTATAGCTAGCCCAATCTCTCTTATATAGGTTTATTTTCACCTTTTCCTGCATGAGTCAAAAATGGGATTTAAAATAAATTTGGAACAGCAGAAACAGTAAAGCGGGAGAATTTTGTGTCAGATTCTATGCCCAGTGACAGGTGTTGAAATGTAAAATTGTTCAGTGTAATTCACTGTTACCACACATAAGCACACCTTAGAGTATAATACATATTGTCAGTATAAATTCTTGACCAAAGCACATCTATACTTACTGGAGTTACTATGCTTTTTTTTCTTCCAGGAGAGAGCGCTTGATGCTTGCAAAGGCTCAGAAACGTACACACTGCACACAGGCACCTGCAATTCAGAGGTGGGTACATGGCATGAGAGTCTTACAAATGCTTAAGAGCTGCTTATTTCTCTGACAGCCCTGACAAGGCCTAATGGCACTGGGGCAGAATGTCCTAACCAGGGTAACTCCATCCAGGCAAACAGCAAAAACCCCACTGGTTTACCTTCTTCAAAGCAACTGGCTCTGACACTGCTCTTGCAAAAACAACATCTTCCACTTCAGATTTGTTTTGAACCTCTCCTGTTTAGAAAAGGTTTTGGAACAAAAGTTTCCAAGAAGGTAACCCTTCTCTATTTTGATCTCTTTCAGGTTATCTGTCCATCAAAAAACAACTGCTTAAACAGCAAGAAAATTCCTTTCATAGTGCCAAGCTCATCAACTGGTCTACTTGATAGCAGTGGAAATAATGCAGGAAGAGAGAATGTTCCTGAGACGGGTCTGTCAAATACTATCCCACAGACAGCAAAACCAACAAAAGGTGTCTCTCTTGAACTATGTTCAGCTCCAGCTATTATAAGAAAAGCATAACTATTACTAGTTGTTCAATATAGAAATGTTATTTTTCATGTAAAATTGTCCCTTCTCAGAGTAAAGCTGTGCCTTCTACTGGTATCATCTGAAGTGTGAGTTCACTGCAGGAAACCAGAGACACCACAATGTTTTTTGATTAAATATATAGATCAGAAAGCTGGGTTTGCTAACTTTTTTTAGAATACTGACCTGTAAATGTAGAGCTGCCTTTCCCTCACACATCAAATATTGAGTGTTGTTTTTGACAGAACAAGTCCCTCCTGGGAATCCCACTGCTTTGTGCCACCAGGAATAACTGCTTTTTCTGTAATTTGCTAAGAAAAGGAGATACCTTTCTAAAAGACTGTGTTGCCAGTAATGTGTGAATGATTCTTGAGAATCACCATTCCTATGTAAATAACTTCCTTTATCTTTCCAATGTGGATTTGTCCTATCAAAGCGTTTACATTTGTGTCAGGAAGTGATTTTCTGTACTTCTCATGCCTTTGGACAGAGAAGTTGAGAATAGCTAGTAACAAGTAAGCACTCTCAAGTCAGTCTTAAGTTCCAGTCTTCTGCAGTGGGTGACATATGTATAGTGGTTTGTTGTTGTTCAATTCAAGGGTCTAATCTTAACCTTTTCTAAATCATCCAGGCTCTGAGAGTAGAAAACCAAACTTCTTTTGGAAGATTCCTTTATCTGGTTCAAGTGCAGACAAACAAAGCAGTCAGGATGTCACCCCACCACTGGCTCTTAAGCACAGCCCACAGCCAATGCACCTTGGGCAAGCAGTGACAGGTAAGGCACCACTTGAGTTTGAGGTGGCAATGTTTGCCTTGGCCAGATCTTAGTGATAAAATTGTTTAAAACACTTCTAATATTAAGATATTTCCAAATTTTGTGCATATTTTTAGGTATTTGGTGCTCCCAATTTGATACAAATGTCTCACGAGTCTGTTTATGTGTAGCCGTTCCTCTCTTCCCAGAAGTCCAGGCATGACCATTGAGAACATTGGCTCCAGGGCTATTGGCCAGAATGTTCTTTTCCAGGGTCACTGTGAGGCTGAGAACAGTTCTGAAAAGATCATAATAAAAGTATAAAACATACAGCACACTTTGAATGTGAAACACATCAGTTGTTTAACTCTGGAATTATTGGTTTTGCAGTCTTAAGCTGTGCATTGTATACCTCTACAAGAGTAGCTACTGACTGCAGAAACAGGTGACAGGGTGCCATCCATTCCCTTACCAACATGGCCTCAGGTCTTCCTACAGAACAGACACAGAAAGGGTTAGCTTCTGATTTGTGAAGCCTGACTCTGCCTGTGGGTGAATAGCTCCTTTGGGAGCTATTTTTGCTAACTTTTTGCAAACTGGCTTATGATAGTTCTCAACCTAGCTGGCCATCCTTCTCCATGGCAATTCACTGGAGTGATGACATAATTTCTGAATAAATCAACAGACTAGATCATGCTGGAAAAGTTCATCAAACAACACTACAGCAACAATCAGAATGACAGAGGCATGTTCTCCAAAGCAACATGGCTTTTAGTTCTTCATTTTCTCCTGTACACTGAAAACCCTAATATCAGCACTAAGTGTTCTAATCACTTTGTGGAAAGAGACAGAACCCAAAGCTCTCCACCATTTTGCCAAGAGTATTACTTCTCTTATCAGTTTGGCTTTGATGTATATTCATTTTCCCAGTTTCACACTACATGTTTCAAACACTGTTGCTACCCTGAGCTGTTATCTGTCCTTCCACTTTTTACAGGAGAAAGTTTTCTCTTCTGTGTCAAGCCAAGCTGCTTTGCATGAAGTTCAATACAGATGTTCAATGAATAGCACAAGACCTGAAAATCTCCCCCCCTCAAAAACTGAGCGCTTAATGGTCTTTAGAAACACTTATTCTCTGTAATCTGACCTTCACGAGTTTCTAAAAAAAGATGAAAATACTTTGGACTAGTTTTGAACATACAATGCAAATAAACTAACTCTTCCTACTTTCTTCCTCTACTGAGTTTATATTTCTGGTGTTGATGTTACCACCTGCTAAAAACTTCTGCTGGAAAATAGTACTGGTTTAACTCATTTTGTTTCCTTTTCCCCTTTCACTTTCTTTTCACTTTTTGTTTGCAGGTCCTTGCTGCGAAGGAAACTTCTGTCAAATACTCACCTGCCAGAGACAGACCATACTGAGCTGCATGACAGAAGGACGCCTCAACCACCTCCTCGATGTCCTTCGGTCGCAGCAAACGCTGTCGCGAGTGGATTATGAAACAATCACCTCCTACCCCACAGTGACCGGGCGCGCGCGGGCACTGCTGGACACTTGTCTCTGCCTCGGAGAGAGGGCAGCACGAGGGGTAGTGACTGGACTGTCAGGGATCAAATGTAGTCCTCTGGGACAAGTCAGACATTGCCCAGACTGCCCCTCTAAGGTAAACAGGCTGCTGCTGTGATGGATTTTTTTGCAGTCTGTTATATTCCTCTGAGCACTGGTACTTTGTAGGTGCAATGGTTCACAATAATTCCTCATAACCCATTGACTGAAGTCAGTCCTTCCTACAGCCCGTAATTTTTTAAGATTGAAAGGCTTCAGAGAATCAAGAAGTATTTCTTCAACAGGACCTTAAGGAAGACTTGGAAGTTGTACTCAGATGGGAGACTGCCAGGGAATACTGAGTGCTGCAGGCTTTCTTGGCTTCTTCTGGACTAACCCATGGACACAGATGCTTTGGAGCATCCTGCTGCTCCGTGGACTTATCCACAGGTCACAGACCCTTTGACTGAGCTCACACTGGAGTTCCAGTTTGTCAGGACACAGAAACATTGCTGTTATCAAAATGTCCCCAGGCACAGTAGAGTAAGATAAGTGGTACAGCAAGCAGTGAAAGCAAAAAGCCAGCCACTAACGAGCACTAATGTACTGAAGACAGCAAGGCCCATGGCAAGCACAGAAGCCTGTCAGCATGTACACAGCAATAGCAGCTATAAATTTGATCTAGCACATTCCAATCAAATCTGCTGTTGCCTTGAACCCTTCAAGCCTTGTACTGGGTGCCATGACCGTGTAAGCTCTGCTCAGCAATAACAAAAACATCCCTGAATTATCAACAGTGTTTTCGGCACAAATCCAGAACACAGCCCCATAGTGGCTACGAAGCAGAAAATTAACTCTACCCCATCCAAACCCAGCACAACTGTAAAGGAAAATAATAAAATTAATTATAATGAAAATGATGACATAAGATGCCAGTTTTTTGAAGGCCCAGTGGGATTTCTTCAAGTTTCATGGCATCAGATTAACACAAGAACTTGTTATACAATCTACAGGTATTTCAAACACAAAACCATGTTACTTGGTTTCTCTATGGTGTTCCTGTTCTCTCTGCAGTCTCAAAGTTCTCACTGAATTCAGCAGTTTGGCAGACTGCAATTTTAAATACAGTAATATGTTGTCTAGGCACACTTAAAGAGATAAGAAATTTGTTACATCAAATTTCCAGCTACAATACTGATGAAGGCATTAAAGTAATTTTCTTTTACATAACTTAATTAAACTTTGAGACTGCCTTGAGATAAAATGTTGTTCAAATTAAAAGCAATGTCTATCAGGATGTGTTGACAACAGTTTTGCTTATTAAAGGAGCTAAATATATCTTTCACCAGTTAATTCATCAGTTAATTTTTTTTCAATCGACACTTTAAATATGAATTTTCAACAGTCTCTGCTAAAAAAATGGATGTGAGGAAAAGAACTGCCGTCCTGGTGTTTTGCCTCTTTAGAAGTCATAAAATAAACTGAGTAAAACAAATAAACATTCACCTGTGGGAAACAGTTCCCAATTTTTAAAAGAGAAACTGGCAACACTGTTGAAACTTAATTATCAGCTTCTTTTGGACACTTTATACTTCTGTGAAAGATGTGCTGGCTGGCAGGCTATGCTGATTTTTTGTCATTATGCTTCTGACACAGAAATAGTTTTAGCTCTTTTCTAGAAACAGTTGCCTACTTCAGAATATAATCTGATGTCAGACTTAAGCCCAGTCTTAACTGCTAAATGATGCACTGGATCAAAGCAGTGGGAGCACAAGTTATCAGTGTGGTAGTTTTGAAGGGATGATACTAGTTTGTTGAAATGAAACCGCTGTTGATATAAAAAGTTTTGATCCAAAACTAAAATACAGTAACCTGAAAGCAGCACCATTTTTTCTCACCAAAAATATAAACTCTCTTAGGGCCTGTGGTGTGTAACAGTGACTTATGGTGATCACTGGTGTGAAATACCCAGCTGCTTAAAGCTTATGTTACTCTGCTTGTGCCCAAGCTGGCTCGTAGCTAAGATTTCTATTGTGCTTGCCTTTGTGTGCTGCAGTTACCTGGACACTACAGAATAATGCAGAATAAGCAGCAAAGATAGAAGAATCAAACTGTTCTTTAGTACCTATGGGAAGGAACAAGGCTTGAATGTGAACAACTGGAGTTCCAGGAAGGAAATATAAAACATGGGTAACTCTAAACAGCAAAGGGGATAATAAAACAAAGTCACTGCAGGACTGATTAGTAAAGCTCTCTGTTGCAGTTACTTAGAAAAAACAAAATTAAAATAAATAGATGTTAAAAATTACAAGTCATATTCAAATTTCATGAAGCTATTTAAACTTATTAAAGGAACAGTAAGTGGAGTAGGCAGATGGTCGTTTTTCTGACTTACTGTATTTTTCTTCTTGATGCTGGTTGCAGCTATCTTGCTGATTTGCAAAAAGATGACTGTCCCTTGCCCTTTCTCCTATCTATACAACACTTTTATCTGAGCTGGGATACTTCCTGCAGTGTAAGAATGTCTGCACTACAATTTGCTTGAGGTTGATTTGTGGAAAATTAATCTGAGGTACTGGAATGAAATGTTTAAGAGATTAGTCTTTCCAGGAGAGAACAAGACAAACAAAGCTATAAATACCACACAAATGTTGTTGCTAGTGCCAGCTAAACAGTTCCAGAGAACATCAGAGGAAGATAACAAGTGCATATTCATAAAATACTAACCTACAAAATTTAAAAAAATGCATTAATGGACTGCTAACGTACACAGAATTTTACACCACATAAGTAATCTAAAATGTACAAAACCTAAAGCACTAACAAAAACATACTAACCCCCAAGGGTTCTTATTTTATTGTTTCAAGTCTAAATTCTACACTACCTTGTAAACATTTTTCATGCTTGCACAGGTTTAGTCACTTGAGCTGTTCATGTGAAGATCTGTAAGGAAGGCTAAGTGCAAATACAAATACTAGGCGAGGGAAGAGCCCAAACACCACCAAGGCAGGCACAGAGAAAAAGGTTTCTGTCCTGCCATTCACTGATTACAGTGCTGGACAGCCAGTAACTGTGATCTGCTCCAGTAACATCTGCTGTCTCTCAGCCTGCTGGGGTTCTTTATGCTTTAAGAAATTTTGTCTTGCACTATATTCCCTTTCATTTTTTTCCTGACCCCCTCTTTGCAAAATACTTTATGGGTGCTCAAAAGGCCTTAGCATAGTTTGATTTTTTTCCTTCTCCAGACAAGTAATCCCTTCCTTGCTTGCCTGGTACTACATTCCCTCTACTGAGCACATGGTTGACTTGATAGCTGGTATGTCAGCTGAGTTAGACAAAACTCCTGGGTTCTGGAGGTAAGTCCACCATAAATTAAACTACCTGACAAGGTCTGGAAAGAACATATTTAATGAGTTATTTGTGTTACACTAAAGTCAGCATAGCTGCAAGAACACATTAATTGTAAGCATTTTACTTAACCCCAGCATGACAAAAATGGTAGATAAGAAGCTCATAATACTATTTCCAGCTCTTGTACTGATATGACAGAAATTTGTGATCAGTATTTTTTTATTTCCTGCCTTTATTTCTCCATGTTAAGAATATATCCTAAGTAAGAGTTACAGAACTCTTTCAATCAGGATGAATTGATGGTAGTGATTTAGAATAAAAACTTACTCACCCCTTGAAATGTGACAGTATTCCAAAGTATCTCAATACCTATTTCCAACTGTTGCACTTGAACCTTCCACATAGCAAAAGCAATATTCACACAAGCAGAAAGCACAGCTGAATTTCACCCTCTCAGAAGTAACCTGGCTATAGTTCAGAAAGGTCTGTACAGTTAGTCCTTTCCTTACATTTCAAGAAAAAAGTGTCATATTAGTTAACAGAATGACTGCCAACATTATATTTGTTTGTCCTTTTGGACGAAAAAGGGCTCAAAGCCTTTTTTCAGCTCATTAGAATGTTACCTGGGGGGGAAAAATAGAAAATGAGAGAATTGCCTAAGGAATACACCCTGAAAATTAAAAAAACCCTGAACGTATGAGACTTTTGACAGTATTCAGCTCTAAGCGTGGACTGAGGAGAACCCAGGAGGGAGAGAAAGGCTGATAAGAGTGAGGAAACCTGAAGTGTGAGGACAAGTTGATAAAATTGTGTGTGCTTGGTCTAGCAAACGGGAGATGAAGGGCACAGCAAAGACTGCAGCAGAGGCAGTGAACATGCAGGGAGGAAAGAGAGCACCTGGTCTGCTCTTACAGCTTTGTGATTCTGGAGTAGCTTCAAACAGAGGCTTAAAAAAGATTTAAAGGCCATTATGAAGACAGGCTCCTTCCCCACAGCCAGAGAAATTAGCAATATTCATGGAACTTTTTGTTTTACCTCATCAAGAGCTCTTTAGTTGACAAAATTAATATAAACAACAGTGATTTGCTAAGCTTTGTTACCTCTGGCTGTTCAGTTTATTTATGCAAACTACAAATGTTTAAAGTGATTTAAGGGAGAAATGAATATATTTTTGCTGGGAGTTACATAACATGAATATTTATAACTGGTGCAAGGCACTCACTATTTATTTCACCAACACCTACCTGTGAAGTCATGTGCCTGTTAGCAAGTCAGTACCAGGACCATGGAACAGAGACAATTTGAATTAAAGAGCCCTGGAGATCACTACCACCCTTTACAGTGGTTCTGTGAATTCTAAAAGGAAAAGAAGGCTTTCTGACATTTTTACTTCTCTGCAGGTCATGGTTGGTCATCATCTCTCAAATGCAATGAAAATCTTTTCAATTTCTATTAAAAGGCAATCTTTATTAAGCAAGATCTCTGTCAGTCCATTAAATGTTTGCTGAGAGAGCCACTGAAATACATAATCTTTTTCATGTAGAAAAATTAACTATTTTAAGATTATTTATTACCCTGAACTTTCTCTTGTCTCTTTTGTCAATTTTTAAAATGGGATTTTCTTCGCATTAATATATTTTCCTTCTTTTTGCATGAACCTGCAGGAATATTTAAAGAGAAAAACAACAACCCACCCTTATGACGTACAATGTTAAAATGCAAACAAAAGAATAGGACCAAAAAATAGGTCCTTACTTGTGCTGAACTGGCATGACCTCACACAGAATGTTTTTCTGACAGACTGCACGTCTCAGACAGGTTTTACTAAACCCTGTATGAGACTAAAAGATTTACAGCCAAAGAAATATTTCAACTCAGTGAAGCTTTCTGCAAAACCAGCTATTACTGCTCTCCCCTCCCTTCTGCTCTGACTCCTGCAGAGCTGGTTAAAATGTAGTCTGGTATGTCTGGCTAAAACCTTTTCTCTCCACTGAAATCAATCATATGCTGGTATTCAAATCTGCAGATTTATTTGTTTACAGAAATCTCTCAGGTATAGAATTCATGATATATACAGGAGAAGAGAGATTTGTATGCTGGTTTATATCATGTCTCTCAAAACTAAAATGACATTTCATTTTCTGTATTATATATATTGGGGTTTGAAATCAGCTGTTGAATTTCATTTTATTTTAATGTGTTCAGTAGGAATGTTTTCTTCTATTCCATTTACCAGCATACCAATATAGCAATTTAATTCATTCTTGGAGTCAGAGAAGCATTTAGACTGGAAAAGACCTTTAAGATCATTGAGTCCAACTGTAAACATAACAGTGCCAAGTCCACCACATTTTTAGCTAGTCTGAGACTGTTTATTTTGTTTTAAATCTGATGGTAACTCTCAGCTTCTTCACCCAAATTAAACCCTGTCTGTGAAAGCTGCTGGGGTTCAGTGTTCCTTACACTCATCTTCACTTGCAAGAGAAGGTGCACCTGGCCTGTGGCCAGACCTCTCCTGCTCATTACAGTGCCAATTAACTGTGCCAGTTAATTGTGCATACTGACAGCTGTAGAAGGAAAGGTGAAGTAATGAGTTGATACCTTAAGATATGTTTGAGCATGAGAGGATTTTTCTTCTTGTTTTTACAGCTGACTATTTAATCACAGATGTTTTTTCTTGCACAAAGGAAGACTTTTTAAAGAACAAAATAAAAGATAATTATCAGGATTTCACAGCTGTAATTTCCCAGTATGTATATACTGGATTTAACTCCAACAGCATGCAGTGTACTGTCTCCTGTGTCTCCTGATTGTTTCAGCACAGCCACCTGACATAAACATTTGGGTCTTGTTTTAATACCACAACCTCATGGTTAACTACAACATACGTTACTCCAGCATAGAATAATCCAAAATAACAGTTTCCCCAGTGATACAGCACTTCAGTAACAAAATTTGTCCTTTGCAATAAGGACAAATAGGGAGTCATGTAGTGTGGCACTGAGCAACCTACATGATCACCTGACTGAGGTGTGGGGTGAGGACACTTGCAGGACTCCAACCGCAAAGTCTGTTGCATGAGATGACACTGATGACCCATCTTAACAATTAACCTGGTCATCTCCTATAGTTTCAACATCAATTCAGGTCTTCCACATTTTCCCATACTGACACTGAGGTAAAAATAACTGCCTGACCTCCAGGAGCAGTAATATGACACCTGTAACCAGGAGGTGCAGTTTCCTCTGCCATCCTGCCTAAGCTCTGACACAGAAGCCCCTCTCTTTTTGGGGGGCTTGCTCTCCCTTTGCTTACTGTTCCAGACTCAGGTAACAGTGAAGACAGTCACTGATGCTACATAAGCGACCGCGTCTCATTAAATCAGTGGTATTGGTATTAAGAATGACAATATTGTAGCTTGTGAGATTTAAACTGAGATAAAATAATACTGAAAAAACCAGCAGTAAATTGTAACAAAAGCAAATATTTCGTCTGGAACTAAAGTACACTTGTAAGTGTCTGTAGCACAGCTTTGAGTGTTTTCAAAAGTTTGATTTATGGCATTTCACAGTATGTGACTGGGAAGCTGAAAAGGCTTTTCATAGTTGTGGGGATCTTGCATAACTTGGGAAACTCTTGGTAGTTCTTAATTAGTCCACTACAACTTGCTCTGTGGAACCCTGTACACACCAACTAATCAAGAGCCAAGTATGGAACAAAGGAGTGAAGTGCAAAACACTCTCAAATAGACTGCTGAGAAATCATTTCTGAAAAGTTAGCAAAGTCAACCATCATTTTCATTTTAGGCCTGAATACCTTCTAATATTAGCAAAGAATGGATTAGACACTGGAACAACTGTACTGGCAGAAAAAAAGACTAAATCCATTAATAGAGACCCTATTTACTGCAAAGGCAAATGGACTGGCAATAAATCCTCTGTGTTTTGATAAAACACGATTTCCCTAATCTAAAAGACTCTCTTAGCATTAAGATATTTTACAGCTCAATTTTTAGGAGGCACTTTTAAATATTGAGACATTGTGAGAATCTTACTCATGGAACATGCAGTCTTGGGCAAAAACTCAGCAAAAATGTCCAGGGTACAAACATTTCAGGGTAATTCAGTAATTAAGAAAAAGGTAAGAGGAGTGCACTAAAAGCAAACATGCAAGAGTGGGATCAGCACTGATGGGGCTGTACTGCAACATGCTGGATTCAAACTAGCTCTGCTAAGGAACATCTGGTTGAATTTAAAGGGCAAAGCTTGGACTCAGCATGATAACACAAACAAAATGATGATATTGGCTTCAGCCTCTAGTAACCAGCTGCTTTCAAACAGGTATCAATGTAACTACTGCTGAGTATTACCAGAATCTTCTAAGCTTCCATACTCCTGCTTTTGTTCAGAGACAGGTACCACAAGTCTATCCAAAAAAGGACTCACAATAGTACAGGGGAATCTATAACAGAAAGAAATTTTGCTGTTTTGAAAGTCAGCATATTAGAAGGTCAGAGTTACACAACATAAAATAAATGCCAAACCCAACAGATGTCTTCAAACTGTCTCATCCAGAAGAAATTTATTTAAATAATGTCAAACTGGGTTACAAACATTATAACTAAGGACTTCATATTCTTCAATCATAGTACCCACATACTAATTTGGGACCTGAAACAAGAAAAAGATATTTATTCTTAAGAAGCTATTTTTACAACCAGAAATCCTCCTTAGTTTGTTTTTATACATAATCACTTCTAATAGCCTTCAGAATAGACATGACAAGTGCATTACCTTTAAAAATCCCTGCAGTGTTGTAAGTCTTGGTGAAACAACAATTCTAACTCCTACGTTGTTTCCCATGAAAATGAAGCCATGATTCACTCACTCTCATTAATAAATAGCCAGAGCCTCATGAAGTTAATTCAACACAGATAAGACAAATTATGTGATCAAAGGGTAGGGCCCCAAAGTTGAATGATTTAGTTGTCTAAAACATCAAGTCAAACCATCTGTTTAAAAATAAATATATCTACAAGGGATTGTTTTTTCCAAATAAACCTCCAAAACTGACAAGGAAAAACTTGATGTATTGAACATTCCACTTGTAACAGCAAAAGAAATTGGAAATGAAAATAGAAAGTTTGCGGTATTAATCAAAATAGTTCTGAAAAAATACTATAGATCTTTGATGTTTATCTGAAGATGTGAATTTTTTTTGCTGTTGTTTCTTTGCTCTCCTAGCAAAGTTTTACTGATAACATTTGAAAACGTGTCCATATATTAGAAGATATCTATTTCCACTTTTGCTCTGCAGCATGGACAGCACTGAACAAAACCAGCTTATAATCAAGTGCAGCAAAAATATGTATAAGCAAATAAATTTTGGTGAGACTGGATGAGTCAGTGAAAAGAAAAAGGTACCTGAAAGGCAACAGAACCAGACAGGAAAAACAAAATTTAAGATGCGATGTCAAATCTTATTTTAGAGTCTGTTTTTAAAAACCAGCATAGAGAAACTAAGTTTCCCATAAAAGAAGGACTAATATTAATCTTCAGAGTATTTAAATAAGTGCAGTTGGACAAGACAGAGATATTCCACAGTTTCTGTTCCTTAAAGGGATATTTTCCATTGCCTCCTCCTCTTCCTTTTCTCTCTGCTCCTAGCTTACTCCACATTTGTACCTCTGTGATTATGACTGTAAAAAACTAACCTTCACAAAAGTACTGTTTTCTGCCAGCTTAGTGAGCAGAATTGTCTCACAGAGGGGACCAGGCAAGTGCCAGAGCCAGTCAGATGCTGAAAGCCATTGGAGTAGGAGGAGACATACAGCTAGGATCAGGGGAAGATAAATTTAGAAGCCTAAATTTAGACCTTCTCCTTTAATTGCCTAGCACTGTGGTGCTTGTAGTCACTCTCATTTGTAAGTAACACTTGCTCTGCCTAAACCACCAAGAGCAGAAATTTGTGTGATGGAAAGAGGATAGTAAAAACAAGAGGAAAAGGATCAGTGAATTTGTTTTTGTAAACAGTCACTCAGCTTTAACCAAAGAAAGGAAACAGGAACACTTGCATTTTTTTTTTTAACTGTTTCTGTTGCTCTCCTGAAAGACTACAGAATATGTGGCTGACACTGTTCTTCGAGATCATGAAGGCTGAAAAACTACAAAAAATAATCTCTGCCTTTAAGTACTTATAAAAGTTGTAATTTCTTGGGATCTGGCTAAAGCCACAGATTTATCATCCCGAAAAATGTTGTGGTCCCTACCAATAACTCGTGCCCACAGAATGTACAGTTCAAAAGAAGTGTGAAAGTGGTCCCAGGCCCGTGTATGGTAACATTTCAAAGGGAACCACTATAAACTGTCAAACACACGGCTGGAAGCATCTCCATTCCAGTCAATAGCACGAGGTCCCTGTTGCAGTGAGTACTGGTTACATACACACAACACACCTTCAGTGCTGACCTGAGGGAGCTCACTACATGCTCATTCTTCCATGAATTAAGAGCATGAGCTCTCTTGGGAGAATTATGCAGTTAAGGATAGGCTTAAACTCACTCTGAACACCAGAATGAACTTGTGTTCACAAAGCTGAAGTATAAGGTTGCAGATTCACTTCGATGTAACAGCAATTTTTACCTTGGGTTTGTCATGTTCTAAAACCAGTTAGTGAACATCGTGTGGACTTGGCTTCCTGTAATCTGATGCAAGTTCAATTTGGTTTGTTTAGGAGTACTTCATCTGCTTATTCTTCAAGATTTTGAGTTGAATTACTTTTTCTCACATGTATCTAAGTGGCAATATTAGACAAAAAGAAGAAGGTAGGGCAAAACTACAGACTTAACCAAAACTCCATTTGACTTTGTTCTGACTAGCTAAAGGAGATAAGATCTTAACTTGACTAAATTAGTATCAGATAAAATCCAAGTGGAAACAAAGTCTTTTTTAGTTTTCTTTCTCTCCTAGTGCTTAGAGAATACGCACTTCTCTATAAACATAACTTACCAGTGGCCATTTATGGAGCACCAGGGATGAACCATACAGTTTATGTAGTCTGTAACAAGAAGACAAGAAATAAAGTAAGGAGTCCACACTTATATTTGGCTTCCATAGTGAAATTGAAGTAGCAATTTATAAAGGATGAACCTTGCCAAAATGGACAAAAACATCTATTTGGATGGTTATTCTGAAGTTTGCTTCTGGTCACTTGCAAACATTTTAGAAGCATCATCTACCCCTCTGATGCTGTCCTAACTTGGATCTCTCATACCAACCTCTACAGTCTTCTAACTTTTCAGAATTCAGAAGGTGAATTTCTATTTTGAAATCACCAAATGGGCACTTTTCCAATAAATATTTTTCGAGGTTCTTAAATAAAATGTCATCCTCTATACTTCCAGTATATGCCTAATAATTTGTCTCCTATGCCTCTTCAATTCTTCAGTTCTTAAAGGCAGTTTTAGAACTAGCTCACATTTTATGAGTGCATTTTTTGAGGAGTGAATGTTGTCTTCAGCTGATTCAATTATGAGAGAGCTTAAAAGGCAGTCTAGCAACAGCTGAAATCAGCTGCATCTTTTACATTCACACTCAATCCACTTTTTGATTGATGTGTGAGACGACTGGTGCAAATACCCATCTCCCTGGAAGATGCTGTGTTAGTACTAGAGAACACAGCAATATTTGTAGCAATGACTTAACACCAGACTGCTTTCTGGTTCATATTACCTTTATAACAGCGAGCAGTTTCATATGGTAGGAATTTGAGTTATACTCTCGGGATGTCTTTTACGGCTTTTTTATCTTCTGTCAGCGCAGTATAAGTGGCTTAAAAACAAAGAAGTCACCTATCAGGACTGTTAAGCTCCCAGAAGGCAGCAGACTGGTTTTGTTTGCTGCTTTGCAGCGCTGTCAGTAGTTTTAGGAGGTAATAGATTTAGTGTAGTTTGTGTTTTACAAAAGCCAAACAAAGAGTTGAGATAAAGATAATTAAAAAGCTGAGATGATCAGGCTCTTCAGATTATGATCTGCAAATGACAGTTTGATTTGCTATGGTGCTGTCCACTTTAGAAACTAAGTCTAATGTAATTCTATTCCATATGTGCACTTAAAAAGCCAACCTCTAGCAAAAAAACCCCAAACAAAACAAAACAACTTTCTTAATTCATTGTTGTCTAGGAATATCTGGAGATGTAGAGGAGGGCAGCAGTCGCCTGGTAGCCTATTTTCTCTGTGACAATGAAGGCAAACAACTCCTAGATAAAACACACAAGCTTTGAGAGATGAAGTAGGATGGAAATTAGAAATGTAAGCCGTGTAGCAAAAGAATTGGACTCCACTATGGCATTTACTGGCACATTTATAGATATTACAGTCCATAGTTTGCTTTTCTCTTCTCTTCTATAGCCTTATAATTTTTATTTGCCCCTAAGGGTTTTTTTACCCTCTTGAAAAACGCCACCTCTGACTCACCTGAGACTGTAGATAACAATCTTGGACCAGTGGAGGTGTAATTAAATTGTTTAGCGCAAGACAGAGACTGATGTCTCCTGAGCCCTTTGCCTCGCAGGTAACAGCAAAAAGGGCAATAAAAGAACATTAAGAGGGGGCTGTGGCCTGGGGTTCAGTGGCTTAGACTTGGGAAAGCTATTAACCTGCTACAGGAAGACAAGAAAGCCTTAATTACACTACCAAGATAAATCTGCCGAACGCAAATTGCTTACTATTATTTTCACACACCACGGGCCATTTTAAATCATGATTCTGGGAGATCGTATTTTAACGGAGCAAAATTCCAGGCGTAACTGTGCCTCTCCTGGGGGCTGAAACACCTAATGGTGGTGTTTTAAGGGTTCCCTTTTAATTTCCACATCCACCATGACCGGCGCGTACCACCTATGCAGCGGTAACACAAAATATCACATTTCACCGTTTCCGACCCTCTTGGGCCCCTGAGCCTGGAGCCTGAGGGTCCCTCAGGCGTAACTCGTGGGGGTTTAACTTTGTGCAGCGCCGTCCCCCGGGGTGCCCCAGGAGCTCGGTGTCCCCTGAGGGACCAAGGGCTGGGGGCAGGAGCGCCCAGCGCCGCCAGCCCGGGCCGGGAAAAGGCTCCGTGTTCGTACCGTCAGCGCTAAGGCTCTTCTCCGTCCTGCCCCTGAGGGAAGGGAGGGCGCTGGTCCCCCGCCCCAAGGGA
>VYXB01001948.1:300557-332319 GCA_013397135.1 Pachyramphus minor | reverse complement strand
GGGCGGGGCTCCGGTGGCGTTCCCGGGGTCCCTCCGCCCTGAGGGGAGGCTGGCGGGGCTCGGTGCAGGGGCTGCCGGCGGCGCCTCTCCTGTAGCATCCCGGGCTGGCGGCCTCGGCGACCCGGGGAGCTGCAGCTGTGCGGGGTGGGAGCGTGATAAATGCCGTGTGTTGTTTTTAAGGGGTGATTCAGCGGCAACATATGTGAGTGCCCCAGCCCTGACAATCCCCGGCTGAGGCGGGAGCCTGGAGCAGCTTCCTTCCTTCCTGGGGCTGTCGTAACGCTGTAAGTCCGTCTGAGCCTCGCCCCTCGAGGAGCGAGATGACACCCGCTCCACCCCCGGCGGGGGGACCCCCTCAGGGTCCCCTCACGCACAGCCCGGGGGTGGTTGTCTGCAGCCACGTGCTTTATTTCGCTTGGCAGCCGGCGGTACGAGGGCTCTGTCAGGGTGCTTCTTGGCGGTGGGGGTTTATAACTGATGGTTATAATTGCTCTGCTAATGTCTCGCAGGGGGCTCAGTGAGACCCTCAGACCACAATGCCTCGGCTCACTGGCGCTTGGTAGTGATTTTCATTGTTTGTGTGTTTTTAAGTGTCATGTATTAAGTACAATCTGTTAGGCGTGACTGCAGGTTGTGCCTGAAGAGTACACATGGGTGTAGATCTGTAGGTAAGCCTGTGCCGCTTGGCATTACTTTCCCCCCTTTTGCGAGGTTTTCACTTTTCTGCCCCAGGATAAAAAGCAAGGTCAGTTATTGAACAAACCCTTCTGTCCTTACCTGAGCCTTATGCTACAAATTTCGCCAGATATTCCTCTCCTTGCAGTTGCTTCACGCACTTCATGCACTCCCAACCACACCTTGCTAAATCGAGACTGTCACCACAAAGTCTGTGCTGTGAGCTTGCTTCTGTTTTTTCCCTTGGAAATACAAAAATAAATCAGAAGTGTGAAGGATATAGTGGCAAATTGTTTTCCACTTGGAAAACACGGTTCTTTAAAATGACTCAGTTTGAAATCTGGGTTAGTATTAATGATGTGGATTTGTCTGGGATTGGTAATTTAAGAATTTCTGGGACGTTGTAACTGAATATCTGTTGTGAGCTGTTGAATATCTGTTCCAGTGTCACAGGTGTGTATGGTCAGGACTTACTACCATCACTGATAAACTATCAAGTGAATGATTGACATACTAACTTCTCTTTCATACCTTTTTACATGATAAACATACCTCGCCAATTTTTTTTTAAATGGGTGTTACAACCAATTCTATTTGGTTGAAGGTTTATGTTTTTTCTTTATAGTCCCAAAGATGGTGAGTTTGCATATGCAAGCACAAAAGACTTAGTTGAACAGAATAATCTTTACATTGGGAATTGCTTTTGTTGCAAGGGCTTCCTGTCTGCTAAGCATATGTGTGTGTGGCAGGGAAGTGATTCTTCCCTCACCAGCAAAAAGGAAAACACATGCTAGACAAACCCCAAACCTTTTGCCTTGTAAATGTTCAGACTGTGAGGTGCTTAAATATATACATTGTAATGAATAAGCATTTCTGTGGGTGCTTAATTCCCTGAAGACTTTGATGCTGTTTGCCTGTATAGAGCAATCTTGACTCTTATTCAAAAGGCCATTCATTGTGTTCAGAAATAGGAGTCTTACATCTCATATATGTGAACAGACCAAGTGTATGTGTCAAGCTGTGTTATGGCAAGAGTTGTTTTAGGCAATCAAGACTATGGAAGACAGGCAAGAACACTAGAAATCTTTGGTAATGAGTAGGTACTCTATAAGAATACAGCAAAACGTGGTAAACTTTCAGCAGTTTGGTACTTCACCTTGGTCATTAACCCACCTGCAGGTTCACCCCAGCCTGAGCACATGACAACTGTCCTGCTCAGTGGGAGAAAGGGGATCTTGGTGGAGGGTTCCTCTTTCCCTTCCCTTAAAGGAGGGCCACCCTGTAATGCAGTATTAGTGCTCTGCTAAATGCATGTTAACCTTCGTTAGCTCCTTTGGTACCTGGCCAAAGCAGGATAGGCCTTACCAGAATATATAGTTTAGGTGAAACACTGAAGGGATCCTAGTTTCAGGTCACTGCCCTAGGTTCATATTAAAGCCTTTTCTATCAACGGCAGAGTCATTTCAGTAAAAAAGATCTCCACATATCAGCAAGAAGATTCCTCAGAGCTGCAACAATCAGCAAAAAAAAAAAAGAGTTGGAAGACTTTGTATTGCACAAGGGCGAGCGATGAGGAAAGCCATGTTAGTTCGCTGGGGTGAAAGCATAACCCTGCATTAGCCGTAGCAGTCCCGTGGCCAGGCTTTGACAGCATTGCAGGTTGTTCTAATAGTATTTTTAAATGCAGTGTTACAGGATTATTGAATGTTAGAAAATATATACTATTTGTCACTCGTTCTCCTCTTCCAAGCCTGTCTTCTATTACCACGGAAGTAATGATCTTGTGACAGAATCAGGGATTTTAATATGTGTATTTTTCCTGTATATTGTTAATATTGACATAGCTTCAGTTTTCTAGTCTCTGCTCTCCCTCTTCGTTGTTAAGTTTTTTCCTCCATTTGGTAAAAGCTGCAGATTTTAGTTACATTTAAGGTTAAGTGAAGTGTTTTGTTTCTGTCACAGAGGTGGTGTAATAAGACACATGACTCAGGCAAATAAGCAATTCCTGCCCTCAAGGCTCTAAGGGTGTAAAACAAACAAGAGAGGAGAGAAAGAAATGCCAAATCTGGAGTGAGCTGTTGCACACACCTTCATTAAATCCTAGTTGTCGGCAGATACCCGAAGCTGGGAATAACAACAGCAGACTCGGAGAGAAGAAAGAGTATTGGTGGACAAAACAGGCTAGGCTGGGAGATACTGTGTTTGTTCTTTCCTGGGTAGAGCAGATTAGGGCAAGAAGCAGTCAAGGTCATCAGTAAAAACCTGTATAGAACTCCAGTCACGTGCCGCTAATTGAGGTGGAGGCACTTGAACAGTGACAGAGTCACTGGTAGTTGCAGGTAATTAAATTTACCTCTGAACTTCAGACCGTGAGGTAAATCACGGTTACTCTTAGTGCAGAACTGCCTGTGAACACATCAGATTTGATGTGATTTGTATTATTTGATTGATCTGAATGAAGTCAAACCATCACAGTGCCTGAGTATTCAAAGTAATGTGTATGCTTCTCATCAAACTGTACTTTGAAAGGTGTTCCAGGAAGAAATGGGAATGATGATTAGGATATGTGGAGTAAAAATCATGTGTAATTGTGTAGTTATCACCAAAATGATGCTTTACATTTGTGATGAATTCTTCATATTTACAGTTTTATCCTTTAGCTGGAAGGGCTGAAAATTATCATGGCATATTTCCAGTCTGGCAGTTGGATGCCATAATAGTAGCTGTAGTATTCTTGTTTTTTCCACTGACACTTGTTCAGGATGATTTGCCTTCTGAAATACATTTGCAACTAGTGTTCTGTCTGAGTTCATTTCATAGAAATGAAAAGACTCAATTTGGAGTTAAATGTTACTTTTATGGGTCACAAGTGTTCCTTTAAATCCGCTTCTTACAGCCAAATTACTTATGAAAACATCTGCTTTGACTGTTTGTTCTGCTGTTTTATACAGCTTTCAGATGATTGCATCCTATTTACAGTCGATTATTATAATAATTATCTTCACTTACAGAGTAATAACTGATCTTTCTGTTGTAAAGCAAACCAGATAGTCCTGTGAACTCATAGGCCACGTGTCTTTTTGAATTCTACTACACCAATAACAGAAAGTCAGCCAGTATGTGGTTGCAAATGAATTTGGCACAAGATGGATGGAAGAGCAAATAACAGGGAGAAGAGGTAACAACTGTTGAGGTAAATATGCTTTCCTTTTCTTTTGCAGTTTTGGGCACACTCATCTGTAGAAACTGTGTGGATCCCTCTCTCTTGGTTAGTTTTATTTTGTTGGACATGCCTCATTTTAACACTCAAGCTTTTAAGTTCTGAAATAGCAGAGATTAGTTTCAGGAAGGTTGAAAGTTTTTAGTCTAATTGTAAGTGTGAAATTTGATGGCTTCTGATGTATGTATGACACCAGATAAGATGTTGACTCATGTATAAATGATAAACTATGTATTTAGTAATTAACCATCTTTGAAGTGTTTCTTTGGAGTACTGAGGGGAAAATAAATCAGAAGGCATCCAACTAAACAGATTGAGGATCTCATTTTGCGTTCTTTAAATGAACACTAACTATTCATGAGTTGGAGATGAATGATGTAACACGTTTCAATAAACCATCTGTACTCCATTTCAGTAGAAGTTACTTTTTTACTCAATTGAAAATAATCTTTATCATTTTCACATCTTTTAAAACTACTCTGGTTTAGGGATGTCAAGTCAGATTTTCTGTACTGTAGTGTACAGGTGTTGGCTTTGTGATGAAGGAATAGGATTCCCTCCAGAAAGGTGTGTTCCTTTAAGTGCAAGGGAAGACCTTGTATGTTCCCATGTTAGTAGATGCATAGAGATACATCTAGTTTGGGTGACTGCATGCTGACCTTTCCAAATCCCCATATTCAGGGTTTTTGTTCTCAGTTGACAAGTTTATTGTTGCAGTAACAAAACCTTTTGTAAATTAGTGTTACCCCAAAAAAGCACAAAGTCATCCCTCCCTCCCCAGATCAGCTGCTTTATTCTAATTGACGCAGAGTTCATTTTTCCTGTTCTATAGTAATTGACTGAAGTATAAACTGAGGGTTTAATGAAGCACAGGGTAAATGAATGGTCATGAAACTAATTTTGGTAATTATGTAGGGCCTACTCTTTATGCAGCTGATAAACTAGTGATCAAATGTTCATTTGCAGTTTGAACTGCTTTCCATACAAGATTGTTCCTTGAATAAATTATTTCTTACTTGAGCTTCTATAGCATGGACATTATTCAGAATTATCAGTATATTCTTGTGCTAAGAACTCTTATTAGCAGTAATTTGCTTTTGGAAGGCATGGGAGAATTTTCTGGAGACTTGAAAGAAGGTGGCTCTTTTCCAAATGGTCAGTTCTGAAGCAGAGGAAAAAGGGTTTTTAATTTCTGTGTTTTTAGATACCGTTAAATATAGCTGCTAATGGAGGAATTTGGATTGAAGCTACTATGGGTTTTTTCATGTAGAGCCTGCACTCTTAGGTAACTTTCTTCTTCTCCAAGAAAGAAGGCAGTGAGATCTGGAAATAGTTTTGGGGAGGGAGTATTGGTGAGAAGTCTAGAGCTGGATCACAGGGATTCTGGAGTAAGTACCTGTGCCCTCACTGCATGAGTAACGTGTGCAGCCCTGGTACTAGATCACTCATAAATCACGTTTTAGTAGTGCAATAAATCTGCCTTCATGCTCACAACTTCCACCTTGGTCTTGCAGTGCTTGCTTTTCTGTATCATCCCACTGTATCACCCCATCTGTTCTTTCTTCTGTTCTTCTCTAAGTGGAGTCCCTGACTTCTGTCCATCCTACAGTTTTGTTTGTTTTCCTAAAGGTAGGAACCCTCTTTCATCGTAAGTTATATTAGAATTTGCCTCTTTCTCTGTATGAGTTGGTTTTCCTCTTAAACTGTGCATGAATTTGTGTAAAAAAAAAAAAAGTGAAGGCAATTTCTTAATTTTCATTTGTAAATCATGGTCCAAACAGATGGAAAGAAGATTTTGCAAGAAAGTCCTGGGATAAAAAAAAATATAATGATTTCAGCTGTTTCATTTTGTTTTAGGTTGTGATTTGGAGCCGTGGAGAATTCACAGTCCATCCACAATGGCAGAAAGGACAGATGGTACACAGCCACATACTTCAGTGGCTGAATACAGTCCTGTCAATAAATCAGAAAGGACAGATCCAAATGAAATAAAGCATGGAAGTGAAAATACTTTGCAACTGAAGAAAGAAATATCTTTGATAAATGGGATAAGCCTTATTGTAGGCAACATGATTGGTTCAGGTATCTTTGTCTCTCCCAAAGGAGTTCTCATCTACAGCAAATCTTATGGATTGTCTCTAGTAGTTTGGGCAATGGGGGGGATTTTTTCAGTCTTTGGAGCTCTCTGCTATGCTGAACTTGGAACCACTATTACAAAGTCAGGAGCCAGCTATGCATATATCTTGGAGTCTTTTGGGAGCTTCATTGCTTTTATTCGTTTGTGGACCTCACTCCTAATCGTTGAGCCAACCAGCCAAGCAATTATAGCCATCACCTTTGCTAACTACATAGTTCAGCCCTTCTTCCCTTCTTGTGACCCCCCGTATTTGGCTTGTCGCCTCATAGCAGCTGCTTGTGAGTGTAAGTATTTCTTGAACTCCACTATGGTCATTTTTTTATCCATCCTAAGTTTCATTAAAGCAAATCTTACCAAGTCTCAGAGTTGTTGCATATGAATAACTTGCAGGTGTTCAGTGAATTACCATTTTCTCATTTGGAGCAGAACAAGGTGTTTGACTCATCCAACTTTACTTGCAAGGCAAGAATGGTGGGAAAAGTTGTTTTTCCTTGGGAGAGGTATTTTAAATCAAACCTCAAGGTACTTCTAGCGTGGTCTAAGTTGTTGCAGAATGGCTGTTGACATGCTTCAGTTACTACTCTGGTGGGGTTTCAAAAAATCATCATTCAGGATTATGTTTGTGATGAACCATGACATCAGTACTACAGTACCTGTTGTAGAGCTGTTTTGAGAAGTGGAGATATTGTGTGCACAGAAAACCTGTGTGCTACAGAACCAAAACCTGACAGATCTCAGGAACTTTTAGTAGCTAAACAATAATGAAATTGAAGAAAGCATGAGAGAATAATTTCAGTAAAAGAAAGACAGAGGAGGCATGGTTTATTAGATTCTTAATTATCTTTTTTCTTTTTGAGGTATCAGAGGTAGAGTAGCATTTCATCTGAAGTAGAGACCAAACCCTAACTCACTAATAGTAATTGCTCCCAATAGAAATTGCTTTTAAAATAATGTCTGAAATAAAGCTTGAGCAAATACTCTGATCACTAAAACTGAGGAGCAGAGACTGAACAGTTGGTTGTTTTCCTGAGGGCTCTTTGGGAGCTGCAGCAGTCCTGGCTTTTGAAATTTGATACAACTGTTTTTTCCCCTCATCTTGCCAAGCTCAGTGGACTCAATAGAATCTCCTTAAACTATTCTGCTTGGCCCTGCTAGTCTAACATACTAGTGCCATGCTTTTGAGATCATTGCCTTCTTTTTGTTACCTCTGAAAAATCAATGCTGTCCAATTTGGTAGCTGTGCTAAGCTCATTTTTATCTTAACAGTATCATAGTATTCTTGGATTCTGAGAAAGGAAATAATGTATCACATCTTTTCATTTGATTTTTATTTGCTACTCCCTTACTCCTGAAACCATTCAATTAGTTTCTATTTATATGCATATTTTAAATACACGAGAAAATTCTTTGGAGATAAAAACTATGGTAGAATATAACGACTCTTCTACTAGCTAGAGAATGAGATTTGGGGGAAATATTGTTTTCAACACAGAAGTTTAAATACTGCAGTGATAATCTAAGAAAAATATGCACTGAATTAGGATTTTATTAAATAAATACTGAAGATAATGAATCTTGTTCAATATTCAGCCCTTGAGTTAAGGCAGAGGTTGTCTGGCTCTCCACTTAAAGAAAAAAGTAAGAAGTGCAAAAGCAAAATGTTGAGATCCATGAGAACATTCTTGGGGAAGTTGATCACGTGCGTAAGCTTAGTCAGCAACTCTGAAATATTGGTGACATCTGAAAGTCTCATTTCAAGTTTTGTTGCAACCTTGTGAAATAGGTCTGACTAATTAATTTTGGGATAGAAGGAGAAGTGTACTCAGAATACTCAGTACTCCCAGTTGTTAAATTGCAGATGACTGTTGCATTAAGTGTAAAGCACATGCTCTTTAGAACCATAGAATGGTTTGGGTTGGAAGGGACCTCAATGCTCATCTCATTCCACCCCCTGCCGTGGGCAGGGACACCTTCCACCAGGCCTGGCCTTGGACACTTCCAGGGATCCAGGGGCAGCCACAGCTTCTCTGGGCAACCTGGGCCAGGGCCTCCCCACCCTCCCAGGGAATGATTTCTTGCTGATATCTAATCTACCTTCCTTCCGGTTAAAGCCATTACCCCTTGTCCTATCAGTGCCTGTCCTTGTAAAGTCCTTGATCAGGTCTGTTCTCTCCTTGAAATACAGTTCAACAGAACTGTAAAGGGCTATTGAACCACCTGGGGCCATACTTGGTATTGCAGCTACTCCAGGGATGTTGAACTCATCCTCAGCCTAGCAACAAAGGATAAAAAAACTTTTCAAACACACGTTTAATATGTTTGCCTAAAGGAATTTCTAACTAATCTTTCATTTACAGTGTTGATACATTGAAATGAATTACTTCATGTAACAGTTTCTTTAATTTCAGGATAGTTGCAGAGTGCAGCTGATGAGTGCTAACATTAGGAAAATGGGCATGTCATCAGAGAAGGGGAGGTTTTTCCATCCATCTTTTGAAACTGTTTAGAACTGTTTCTTGCTGTTTTGTTTGAACCAGTGTGTTTTCAGTACTAGTGTATTTGGCTTAGTTGAACCTAACTAATTATATAACAGGTAAGTGTGCAGTTAGAATCTTTGAAAAATGAAATTAAACTGAACATTGTTCAAATGGTCTTTTAATTTGTCTTCTTTTCTCCTCCCCTAGGTCTTTTAACATTTATAAACTGTGCCTATGTTAAATGGGGAACACGAGTGCAGGATATATTTACTTACGCCAAAGTTATCGCTCTCATTGCCATCATCATAGCTGGAGTTGTTAAAATATGCCAGGGTAAGCTTGTAAAATTAAAGCAAAGGTTTGTATTTATCAGTTAGACTGAGTAACTGCTCTAAACACTGCAAACTCTGTTTTACGAGATGCCTCAGTACAAGGATGATATAGCAGTAACACCCCTGCCAGGCATTGTTGTGATGCTGCACGGTGAGATACTGGCCTATCTCGGTTGACTTTGGCCTGGGTAAGAAAGGTAATTGATCTCTCTCAGTGATACTGTGCACTTTACAGCCTGCAGGATGGACTAATGCAGGAAATTAAAACAGCAAAATACAGTGGGAGTGGAGAAAGTTGTAAATTCCTGAGAAGAACTTCACCGTGAGATCAACTGAATATGTCTTTTTATGAAATAAATTGTGTGCAAGTCTGAAAGTGTCTGAAATTAAAGCAAAAATAAAATATGTAGGTAGATTTGTGAAACAACAGCTCTGTTTTTGCTCAAAGTTTAACACTACTAAAACTTTTGATTGGCTTTTTCTCTGGAAGCCTACCTGGACCTGACCAGCCAGGAGGGCTGGTAACCCACGACATTGCTGTGTTTTAATTATGCTGTCCTTCATTGTCTCTTCCACACACAGGGCATACAGCACACTTTGAGAACTCTTTTGAGGGATCCTCTTTTAATATTGGAGACATCTCCCTTGCACTATATTCTGCCTTGTTCTCTTACTCTGGTTGGGATACGCTCAATTTTGTAACAGAAGAAATCAAAAACCCAGAAAGGTAAATTGATTCAAGCTTTCTAAAACTGGATAGTTCCCAAGTTGCTTTGTTTGTGGTGTTATTCACTAATGGGTTCTGAGCTTACACAGAAACAAGTGGAACTGCTCGATACTTATCTGGTGAGGCTGTGAACAGCCACTAGCAAAGATTTACTAAACTCCATTAAAAATGGGAAAGAAAGAAAAAGGTAAGAATAAATATGTCTAGATGACGCTGGATGCTGTATTCAGTGCTTGTTAAGCTTTCAATTCAAGATGTTGCTACTGTTTATTATAGTAGGTGTAAATACTGCAGTGGAACAGGTACCTAATTGTAGTCTGTGCTCTGTTTATCAGTGTGATCATTCTGATTTTCTCAGAGGGTGCTCAGCTGATAAAAATTTCTTCATAATCATTTGCTCTGTCTAGGCTTCAGTGCCTAATACAAGCTTTGTTCTTGGAGGAATTGTAGCTGTTAAACTGAACTTTCAGCTTTCTGCATCGACAGTTCTGGGCAAAAATGAGATATTCCAGACTTCTGTAAAATTACTGCAACAGTTAAGTGTTCTTCACGTTCGCTTGATTCGTAGTGCCCTCATGCTTGTCCACTCAAAAGTTGCCACCCACAAGTTAAATTTGACATACTTGCTTGGCTTTTAATCTTGGATGATGCAAAGTCCTTAAAATATCATTTCAGTTTTTGTTACTTTATGTAGCATTTCTGAATTAATTTCTCAGTGATTTTCTAGTTCTGTTTCTTCTCTGTGCTGAGGTTCACGGGTCTCTTACTGTGAGTGTGCAACCTGGCAGCAGAGTCAGAACTCCTGGTTCCTAATTTACTGATTTACATGGGATATTGTGGTCTATGTTTGTTTTTCTGCTTTCACAGCATCTCAGAGACACAGCTGGACTTCTGGGCCTCAGGAAGTTTTTGAGGAAGCTTTCAAAGTTTTAGTCAGACTGATAATTTTTATGCTTTGTTGGGGTTTCGTTGTTTTTGTTATTGCTACTGAAAACAGTGTTCATGGCAGATGCTCACTGATGTCACCATGCTGTGTTTGATTTCATACTGGGCAAATGTCAGAGTAACACTCTCAGTTCTGCTTCTCTTTTTGAAATATTTGGTTATCCCTGCAAGGTTTGAAGAAAGAATAAGGCTGAGAAAAGCCCCAGCCTAACATCAAAAATTTGCTTTTGCTCTCTAGTTTCTGTGGAGCTGTGGACTCAGGACTGTGAGTTTATCTCGCAGTCAGATCTTATCTGTTTACATCTAATGGTTAGCAGTGTTTTCTTGTTACTCCTGACTTTTTTTGGTATTGCTTTTTAGACATGTGCTTGCTAGTAAGATACACCACATCCTGAGTTCCCAGCTGTGTAGCACTTTTGGATCTGCACCTCTGTTTTCTGCAGTTGTGCAGCTGTTGGTTTGTTCTCTGCATGGTGAGGGCAGATGGGAAGATCAGGAGTTCGGTTTGCTTTAGTAAATCTCCCTCCATCAGTTCTAGAAGCAGGTGGTAGAGGAACTGCTGCGTTTCCCAGGGAGAGGAGTGCAGTGACTCAGTGCTCTGCCTCTTTGGGTTCTGGTTGTGGTAATTAACATGGCCAGTAGGAAATAATTTAAAGCATGTAAATGGGAAGGCTGTTATTACAGATCTGGAAACCTTGAAGTTTGGGCATTTGAGGAAGAGTTGCATAAAATCAATTTTTACACATAATTTAGGCTTGAAGTTATTGTAAAAATTAATTTTTTTCCAGTATTTTGTATTAGAATTTCTAGTTTTAAAAGAAACCAAACCCTGGTTCCAGAGATTGAAATCTGTATTCTGGCTTCATAACTTTTCTGCCTTTTGTAAAGGATACAAATAAATTAAGTTTATTCTGTTATTAATGGATTTTTTTTTTCTGCTCTTGTGGGTTTTGGGTTTTTTTTATCTTCCAGGAATTTACCACTGGCTATTGCAGTGTCTATGCCAATTGTGACTATTATCTATATTATGACCAATGTAGCTTACTATACAGTGCTGGATGCTCAAGCTGTTCTTTCTAGTGATGCTGTGGCAGTGGTAAGTTGACCATGTGGCATTTTGCTGTATTATTAACTTTGCACCTTCTAGGGATGGACCATGTGGCATTTTGCTGTATTATTAACTTTGCACCTTCTAGGGATGGACCATGTGGCATTTTGCTGTATTATTAACTTTGCACCTTCTAGGGATGGACCATGTGGCATTTTGCTGTATTATTAACTTTGCACCTTCTAGGGATGCATTTCATTTTAAGGGGCAAAACAGGAAAACCCTCTAGTTTATTATAGTACTTACTTAAGTGAATAGAGGAGGACAGAACAACTCATGAATAATTTAATCCTCAGCAGAAAAGCAGTTAGTAAGGTCATGTCTAAGAAGGTATTATGAGATCTGTTAAAACAAACAGAGATGCATCTTGTTAATGTGTTTTGCCAAGCCTCTGATTAGACTGGTGCCCTTGAAGAGCACAGATGCTGCAGTGGTGCTGCGGGTGCAGAGCGTGTCTGTCCATGGCTGTGCCAGCCCAGCTTGTGTCTCCTGATAACCTACAGCACTGTGGGCATTCCAACAGCTTCCAGTATTCTGAAATTCATTTTTGTATATGCAGGGAAGCTGGAATCCCATTAAAATATATAAGCTTCTTAAAGTAAAGGCTGGTCAAAATGTGTTTTATATTTAAGCTGATCATTAAACAAAAGTGAAGGTTTGGGTTTTTTACCCTGTAACTGGTGACTTAATTCAATAGTTCTAGTTACTATATCCTTTAAAGTTGAGGCTTGGGAAAATTTAATCTTCTTTTGGGTTATTTAAAATGGAGGAAAAGAAATAATACCATACCTTCCTTTTAGGTTTCTAATTGGCTTCTAAAATTTAAGTAGTTAGACAATGGACAGAGAGTTTTAAATACATCAAAATGAAGGAAGTATTTACTCTGTTCCCACAAAGGATTACTGTGATTAGAAACTGGCTTAGCAAACCAGGAAACTCTTGTTTAAGGTATTTAGGCAGATGGTTCCACAAAAGCACTTACTTGGCTTTACTTCAAACTTCACAAATATTTATATTTAATGTGAACTTTCAAAATAACTTATTATAAATTTGGACTGTGACTTTTTATTTCAAATGTAATTACACAAACATTTATTTCAAAATGTATTGAAAGTAAATAAACTTTAATTCTTTACATCTTTTTAGCTGAAATGTGCAAATACAAATTTGTCGTGAAATATATTGTGAAAGTCTTCCTAAAACACTTCAGAATGAAATGAAAGGACAGAAAATATTTGGTTTTGAATAAGCATATGCTAAGGGGTCCTGGATAAAACATCCAGGAGTATTTATTTTTGTTGCAGGCTATAGTGTCCCATATAAAGTACCCTCCAGCAGCCAATAATGGAATTATTAATACTTGTGTGTAGTTAATTAATCCAGACAAATCTAAAAGCCAATACCCAGTCCACTGTGTGTCCTTACTCCTGTAAAGCAACACAGGTTTTTCTCCTAACAAAACTTGGCAAATACAGTCGTTTGGCAGCAATGAAATTCTGCAGTCCAGTGCAGCAGCCATGGGTGGCCACAGAAGTGAGGGGGGAGGAATGCCTGAGTCTTGCTGCACGTGGGAAACCCAGGCCTAAGTTTTTATGGGTTTATATATATGCTTCATTTAGTTGGTATTTTCTGTTTTTTTTAACCAAAAATGAGAATAGAATTATACATTTATGTCTATACACTGCTGTGTGATTTTACATGGAATTGTAATACTCAGAACTGGACAGATTAGATCTAACTGTCTAGTATAGGATGCATCTGGGCATGGAGGAGAATAAAGGAAGACATAAGAATGATATGAAGTACTTAGTCAATATAATTGCATGAAGAGATATTAAGTGACCAGGATAAAAATGAAAAAATATGTTTGTGCATTCCAAAGCTATTTTAGAAGTTTTGCTTCTTGGGCTAATTTTAATGGAACTTAAGTGAATGAATGACTTTGGAAATCTAGAACCATAATTTTTTCACTAGATCTCAAATTCTGTGAAATTTGTGAAGTTTGTCAAATACTTGAACTTAAAAGCCAGGCTAATGTTCTATCTAAAGGCATTTTTGCTGAGATGTTTCATCAGCAATGGTCTTCTGATTGCTGCTGCCTATATCCCTTTTACAAGGATCAGTTGAAAGTGCAGCTGTAGTTTAATAATACTTAACACTTAGTTCACTGAAGATTCCTTTTTGTGCTGATATAAATTCAGATGCCCAGTTTTATGAAACCAACTTCAGGTTTGATCTACTAATACATTGGCAAGCTGTGTGGCCCTCTGGAAGAATGTCTGTGGAGTGGAAGAGTGGAGCCTGAGGGTCTGACACTGCACCTCTGATGAGGTGTGCACTGAGTGCCTGTGTGTGCTTGGATTGCAGTGGGGGAGTGCAGCAGGTTTGCTCTTGCAGCTCATCTTCACTTTAGCCTGTTCCAGGAGGGAACCTCCCCTTAGCTCGGATGCTGAACAACAGGAACCAAAAAGCAGTAAGTGGCCATAACTTGGAGAACTGCTTCAAAAGTGTACTTGCAGTCCAAATTCAAATACTCATAATGCACCCATAGTTTTTAGTGAATTTGTGGGGGAAAAAGCTAATGGCTGCATTTGAAAATCCTTCTGTAATACAAAAATGTAAAAATCTTTATGGTGAAATTTCTCTGGGTGGTGGAAGAGAATTTTATCCTCGGTGGAATCTTTAAGAAGACTTAGGGCATTGTGCTTAGTGGATGAATGAAGAAAGGAGGTGAGAATTAAGCTATTCAAAAAACTTAATCTGATGAAAATGAGCCACTTTGATCTGCTCACATACTCTACATGTGATACAGGACACTGAATACTGCGGTTTCCTTATGGCCCTTTATGTAATTGTAGGGTGAAAATGACATTAATGAATTTTTAAAGAAACATGGTAGTAACATTTCTGCATTTGAGAGTCCTTTGTGTACTAAAGCAGCAGTTAAATTTAATCTTGTTGCTATTTTGGGAAGGAATGGAGTAGCTTTCTCCTTTTCAGTCAAGAGGCTTTGAGCTGTAAAAAGGGGGTGAGGGGGAAGCTATTTCTAGTTTCTGAATTATGGGATAAAAGTTCTAAGTAAATAAAATAATAGTGTATCTTTGAACATCGCCTTGCATACTATTTTTCTTGGTGGCTGGGAGGTGAAAGAAGTCTTACCAAGGGATTATATAAATAGAGAAGTGATAAAATGTCCTCCTTTTACTTCAAAATTGGCTTAATTGTGGTATAGCCCCAATGCTGGGGCTAAGAAACTTAATTTTTTTAAGCTTTTTTGTTGAAGTAATTTAAGTAATACAGAGACAGGTAGCTTAAAATTTCTGCAAATGCTCTTCAGATGGCTTCTGATCATGTCAAATCACTTCCCTTTTGAAAGATTCCTGTCAGAGTTTCACACTTCACTTCTGATTTACCTCCTTGTGCAAACCATCACAACCTTTACTGTTAAGCTCTAGTGCATGAAGCAGTTACTCTGTAGCACAAACACAAACAAATAAAAGTAGACATCTCACCTTCCACTGTCACTGAACAACTTTTTGTTTCATTTGAGACTGCTATTGTATTTTTTGTTTGTGAAGGGGGCACCTGTTTCCACAAGCCCTTCATCATCTGACAGGAAAGAACACAGTGGCTGCCAGTGCCTCTCCCGTTACCTGCTTGCTGTGGTTGGGCACGGCTGGGGTTTGGACTGGGTTCATGCAATAGGTGATACTTGGCAGCTTGCTTCTTTTACTTGGAGAGCTAAAAGTGGCTGAAGCAAACATTGGTTGTCCTGCACAGCCGGTTGTTATCTTTTGTGGAGCAGTACAGCTTTGTCACTAAGCTGGGGATAAAGAGGATGATTTCAGTTGCACCCTCAGATATCATCTCACAAGTCAGCATTGATCAATCCAATTTACCTTGGTGTTCTCATATTCCAGAGCAGACCTGTTCCCTCAATGAACTGCAATGTGGGAAGTGGTGTGTTTTAACTGTTTGGTTCTTCTTTGGTGTATAGTGGAATAAATGATGAGTCTCTCTTTTCTAACTGAATTCAGACATTTTAAAGTTATTCTTAGACCTTTTGGATATTACTTCACTTCCTTCATTTGGCCAGTCACTGGCTTCTTTTCTAAAGAGGAAAATCTGCTTGTCTTTGGCTGTCAGTGTCGTGTTCCTCTTCTTTGCTTGCACTGGCACTTCCCAGTAAGGTTTCTTTGGATGAAAGGCACATTCTGTACCTTTACAGTTGCAGAATGCTTCATTAGGGGCAGGCAGTTGCTTTTAGAGGAGAGCTGTTTAGTAAGTCATTTGCCTTCTTTCTTGGAGCTAGCTGGAATTCACTACCAATGCAGCACTCCTGATACCAGTTTTGTGGTTCTCTGGCTTTGGGGTCCAAGCTGAAAGGCTGAGCCAGAACTTGAAACAGTGCTACATAATATTTTCAATGTGAGAAAGGTTAAAGACTTTGGAAAACACTGGCCTCTTATTCTACAACTAGATATTAGAACTGCCAAGAACAGGACAAGCACCTGAGAAAATTCAGATCAAGTATCCTCAGCACCTCCATGAACAAACATGAACAAAACTCTTTTACTGTTGGAGCTGACATGTGTTACCTTAATGTGGGCCATGCAGAAAAGACATGTTCCATGTGCTAGACCTGCGATATATTAATGCAGCAGAGTGATGCTGCTTTCTCTTACCTTAAGGTTGTATTCAGTGATGTAAAGGTGAAGAGGGAATTCCATGCTGGACCTTGTGCTGCACTGGTACCTTTCTCGCCTAGAAAAGGCATTGCCAGGAATACAAGGAGAGGATGATGTCTGTTTGAGCAAAACTGATCAACAGCGTGGTGGCTGAAACAAGAATTACAATTAACATGAACATTTAAATTGCTTTCTTTTGGACCTTTACAATTTTCTGACTGGTTTTGGTTGATGTGTGCTCTTTCCTTTCTTTAGTATGTGTGATGTTAAATCTAACTTGGTCAAGGTGGAGAGATGTCATACAGTATCTGGACAATGTAATCCGTGGCAATGGGGGAACATCTACTCAGTGGCTTTTTTTGCATGGACAGCTTCCTGATTGCCTTAAATCAGAGTTTGTTTCCTTTAGGAAGCAGCACCTTAGAGGCCCGAGAAACTTAAAATGGAGGAAACATACTGTAGCTCTGACTGACAAATCTTCCTGTAATGTGTGAATGTATTTATACTCTACCTCAAGAGAAGTGTCAAAGCAGAATTAATTGCACTTCCAAAATACCAGTCAGATTGCACTTATATATGTGTGTGTGTATATATGTAAATGCCCTTACTGCTCTGTGTGATTTTCAGGGTAAGAATGTTATAGAACTGAGCCTGGAAAAGCTCCTGTGCCATAGGATCTTGAAATGATGCCCTTTAAACTTTCCCAGTAGAAACACCTCATAATCTTTGGGTATAAGTTTCTCATTCATGTGAGACTACATTCTCCTGGCATTTATCCCTCCAGCCAATACTGTTCAGTGCTCTGCCAGCCCAGCATGTGCTTGCAGCTCCACACGCTCTCAGTGCAGTCTGGCATTTTTTGTGTGCCTCTAAGTGCACTTTTTGTGTGCAGCTAAGTGTGATGAAACACTTCTCATCTTGTGATTTGTAACATAAATGTGTGTCTTGCTAATCATCTGTGTGCCTGAATTACCGAGTGTGAGGCAGGATTCTGTGTGTATTATTGTGGCAGCTCTTTACACAGGGCAATTCACACTTAGTTCAACTGTTTGTACAGAACTGTGGTTTGGACCTTTAAAAGGACAAAAAGTGTTCTTGCAAACCATGCACAAGTTACCAGCTGATGATCATGAGATCAAACTAACACAAGATAAGAAGAAAACATAGTTAAACCAGTCCTTCATGTCTTGAAACAAAGCTGTAATTCAGTTTTTGCCCATTCTTCTGGGAGTAATGTAACGTTTTAGCCATGATGAAATAAGGGCAGTTCAGCTGAGAAGTGCATGGCTGGAAACATCTTCCTTCATCTTATTCCCTGTTGATGATTTGGGAAAGAAAAAAAGAGAACTAAGACCAATTGCAGGTGCATGTCCTACAGTGTGCGTCTGTATTTGTGTACCTTACGTGTCCAATGGATGGGAGGGCATAAAAGGACTTTATCTGTAATTGCAAGTGTTGTATCACCCACTGAATCTCTGTTTCCTACCTGGTAGTAGCAGTTATAGTTCAAGTCTGGACTGCAGAACTTGTCAGACTATAGCAGAGATGACAATTTAATCTCTTAATCCTTCTTGCTCTTTAGACTTTCTCAGAAGGAACCCGAGACGAAGTCCATCCTCATAGTGGTGACTTTCTCCTGTTATGGTGGACTAAATGCTTCTGCTTAGAGCTGCCTCCAGGTAGGCTCCTCTGTCATCCTCCACACACCTTTGAGAATGCTCCATTTCTCCCCTTGTGCCACCTCATTTGTTTTTATAAATGCACTTCCCTACTCCCAGAAGTAGTGGCAGTTAAAGTGGAATTGGTGAGATGCTCAGTTCGGAGCCCAGGTCCGGCTCACTTGTGGAGGATCCATGACTGTACAGTTGCAGTTGGAGCAGAAAGCAGCCACTAACTCTTCTCCCCTTTTCTTTTTATTCTCTTGGTACAGTGCACTTGGTGTATGTGCTTGATAACTTGATTGCTTGTTGGACTTTTCTCTGCCCTCCGTTCTTGTGCAGAATAATCCTCTGACATGCGCACACAGCGAATGTTTGTTGTGGCCGCTTTGACTGACGCTTCAGTAACCCCTTCAGCAAGAAACACTAAAGAGATCTTTGGGTTTGTCTTTGTCCACAAGACAGGATAGCTGAGCTTTGGAGAAGACATTTCTTGGCACCTGTTAAAAAGAGAGTGTTGAAGGATTTATAAATTTGTACTCAAGTGTTGAGTATTAGTACATGAACTTGTTAGAAATGAGGGTGAAACCCTGTCAGACACCTGTATAAAAGCAGGTGGTTCTTCATGTGTCATGTTAAGCTAGTTAATATCACTAGAAAATTTAGCCCAAGTTTAGGTACCTTTCAACTTTGTTTTGCTGAAAGATCATTTTGCAGGTAGATCTACTTGGCAAACCAGGCTAAACTTTTTAGATCATTCTCAATTAAAATAGTCTTTTACATTACCTCACTTAGGGAAAAGTTCAATTCTTGAAGTTTCTCCACCCTTTGCTCTGTTAGGAATGCCACCCACAGCTTTAGAAAGTACATTGGAAATGACAGTGCTTGGTAAAAGCTGTCACTATGTTATTCTCTCTTTTCAAGACTCTGACTTGTACAGATGTAGGGAAATTACTTGTTTAGGCTTTGAGTTTGATCACCAGTTGTTGTAGAACACCCAGAATACATTGAATCTTTAACATTTTGATCTGTATATAATTTGTGGGTTTTACTGCTCATATTGTTTGAATCATTGTTGTTTTCCAAGATGTGTGAAACAACATTAGCATACCTTAGAAAAATCAGATATACATTACGGGATGGAAATGGCCCTTGAGTTAGTCCTGCACCTGTCATTCCACACTGGCCCATTACTAGATGGGAATGGAAAATGCTTGCAAAGAATGCCTTTTGGGGGGAAAACATTTCTCCAAATTACATATTAGCTAATTTGCATCCTTCACCATAAGGTTACATTCATACATTTTCTCTCTCTTCTTTAACTTTAGCTGTTAATATTACTTATCTAAATGCTTATCCTTTAGGCAATCTTACTAAACATCTTAATTCTCTAACATCTTGTTGAGTGAGTTCTGTATCTTAGTTTGGTATATTTAAAAATCCTCTAGCAGTTTTAAGTTTTGTGTCTTGTAATTTCACTTGTTGTTTGGCTTCAGAAATCAGCAGTCCAGGTTTAAATAATCCTTCAAACTGTTACAATTGCCCATTAGAGTTTTCATCGTCTTCTTTCTTGTCTGGAGAAGTTGTCTTAATTCAGTCACTGGGTCATAATGAACCATGTTCTGCATCAGCATTTCTCAGAGCTGCATTTAGATCCAGTAAGGATCTGAGAGAAGCACTTTGGGATGCTTATAATTGTTTATTTTTGGGCTGCAGAAATCTTTTGTATACAATAATGTAAATTATTAGTTGCAGTTTCAATTGACTGTAAATTGGTAATCCGTGGTATACAGAACACATTCCTTAAGGCATGGTCTTTTGCTAAATTGAAGTTCTGATTTCAGCATGAAATAGAATTTGTACATGGATTAGTTCTTTTATACTTTTCCCGTGTTAAGTTTTATAATATCTGTGGGAATCTGTGTGCATTTTTCCACCCCCATGTTGAAGTTCCATTTTGAGGGAACCTGTGCTAATACATAAAAGAGCTCAGGAAGGGAGGTGCTTTTTTGAGAACCAGGGTGACTAACACAGTTGGTGCGTTGACTGGAACCTTTTGGCAGGTTTCCCGTTGAAGTGATTATATGGTTTTCATTGTCCTTCAGCAGCAGGAAATGCTATCTGCCTTTGCTGAGGCCCAATTAAATTACACAAAAGGATGGAATACATTTTGCTTTTTAGTGTAAATGATGTTATACAGCTAAGCAGAGGTGGATTCTAACCTTAACCTGGATAATGTGCTGAACACAGTGTTTTGTCAGTGCTGACAAAGAACAGGAAACTTGAGCTGGCCAAGCTTTGTTTTATGTCAGTGAATTTCTCGGCATTTTATGATTTAAAGATTGACATTATATACAGGGATTTGTCTCATGAAAATCAAACACTTATTTAACAAAACCTTCCAACTTTATGAAGTCATTTAGGCTTTTTTGACCTACCAAAGCATTAAGAAAACAGATCATAATGCACTGCTCTTGATGATCTTGTTCCTGCAGTAATTAAATCAAAATTTGACCACTGTTAAATCAATATAACTTTATATGGTACAAATAAAGGCTGGTTCTGAATGCTACCACCTTTGACTGAGCTCCTTAGCTCATGAACGTTACGGATGTTACGGTGAAGACCACTAGTTTAAAGGGGAGGTCAAGGGGGAGGTGTTTCAAAGTACTAAAATATTAAAACCTGAAGAAAATGTTTGTAATAGACAGCCCTGCAGAAAGCTGAACTACTATATGTGCTTCGTATGGCTGAGGATCTTGAAATCGAAAAAGCAAGAGAGAGAAAAGACAGTGATTTAGAGAAGGGTTCGTAAAAATGTTTAGATTGCTGCTGCCTGCTGAGGTGTAAAATGTCAGTCTTTGGAGTTTGTTTGAATACAAGTAAGTACTGGGTATATAAAGGTACTTACATAAGTATGTACCTTTCTGTTTCTGTAAATAGTTATCTCATGCTGCCTAGTGTAGATATGATTCTTTTGCTACCATGACTGTTAGTTTGCTTCTGTAAAAGAAATCATGGAAGCAATTTAGCCATCAGTAGGTAGAAGTGGGATAGGTAGGAAGGGTTCCACCCACATCTTCTGAACACAGCATGAGGGGATTTCTGCCTAACTCTGCACTAGTGCTAATGTTCAGATATGTACAATGTTCAGGCCAAGATGGGGTTTAGAACACCTCTCAGTTTTCAGGATTAAATGCCTTCGTTTTTCAAATGTGTTGGCTGATGTTCTGAGTCCCTCTCCCTTTTTTCTCCAGGAGGCTGAACAGCATTGAGCAGGACAGTATCTTGCAAATTATTACCCATTTTTGTTACAGATCCAAGATCACTGGTAATCAGTGGTTCTTACCACTTGCTGTGAAACTTCGATGCTGCTGATTTCTTGGGTTTAGAGCTCAGTCATGGAAAGTCACCACAGCTGGCTTTGTAGTATTGTCCAGCAACATTAACAAATGACTGCTGATAACTTGTTCTGTCATTTGCCATGTTGTGAGAGCAGAGCCCAGAGTCCCTGCTGGTGAAGCTGAAGGAAAAGATGTTGCTTAGGAAATTGCAAAAGAAGGAAAATAAATCTAGATTCCTAGAACACTGTCTATAAACAGTAGGTGTGATGTTGGTTATGTTTATCCACTGCAATATGGCACTTCTCTTTTTGGTTATGTAATGATATTTTTGTCCTTTATTCTCTGTAGTCCAGAGGATGTTCAGATGAGTTCTGTAGGTCATTTAAATAATAAAATATATTGGTGAGAAAATTCTCAGACCATTTTGTTTTTCTTTGTGAGCGTTGTTTTTGTGAGCAGAAAGTGTGAGTTCCAGTGCTTGGCTAAAGGAGTTTGTGCTTACTTAGAATTCATAAATAAATAAGAAAGCTGTGTGCTTCTTTGTGCTGCATCATGGATTGTCCTTACTGTATTACTGGTTTTCCATACAAACTCATTACATGAGCTCTGATGTCGTTGTTTTACATACACTTCTTTGCAGGTATTCTCATGTTTCCTGTTTCTTTTCCCTTCCATCAGACATTTGCTGACCAGGCATTTGGTAGCTTCAGCTGGACAATTCCCATTGCTGTAGCCTTTTCTTGTTTTGGAGGACTTAATGCTTCAATTCTGGCATCATCAAGGTAGTGCATATCTCTTTCAGTTTGGCAAATGATCATAAATATTTTTACATGGTACTGTTATGCTCATCTATTATGAGAGTGGCAAAAATACCGTTGTAACTGAACCTATAATAATAAATAGCCACAGTAAAATAACATATTTAAATAAACCTCTGTGGATGTTAACACTACTCTGCTTCCCCAAAGCATTTTGAGAGTATGCAGAGCACAATTAGAGATCATATTAATGTTGTCTGTGTGCTGAGTCCTCAGGCCTTCTGATTACTTGGATTACCTTCCACTTTACTTGGTATAATAATTCTAGCAAGTTCTTACTTTCAAATATATTTGCTTAAAACTTACTGACCTTTTAAAATCAGTATTTTAAAACTTTTTACTTGGAAAAAACCTTAAAAAGTTGCTACTGCTATGAAGCTGCAGTCAGAAAGGATACAGTACAGAAGCTTTTCTTTGAGCACTGATTGTGGATGTGACTAGCAAAAATTTTAAATATTCAGGGATTTTAAGATCCTTCCTCTCCACTGAATGTATTTGCAGTGCCTCTGTACTGAAAACAAATGGCAACATCATCTGGTGAAGCAGTCAATATAGAACAGTTGATATTAAAATTATGTGTGGTTTTTTGAGCATGTGTTTGTGACATCATTTTAGTGACCTAAATCTCTTCTAGTGGTCATTGAAAAATATTCCTCTATTTTGTGAAACAATAGAAATTTGTTTCTGTTACTGTAGATGTTGTCTATCTTACCTGGAGCATGATTTTTTTAAAATAGATGTTAACAGCATGTTTCCAAAAGCTTATATATCTTTTAATGGTTGTTGTACAGTACATCTCTAAAAGAAGGGTTGAAGTTTAAAGGTCCCAGTTTAAAGGATGGAAATTGAGTGGTGTAAATATTACACTGATGTTATCTTTTGATTTTCTTTAATAAATTCTCTCTCACCTGTGGCCTCAAGATGTGTTTTCATACTGGTTTTTTTCAGGCTATTTTTTGTAGGATCTCGAGAAGGTCACCTTCCTGATTTGTTGTCTATGATCCACGTAGGGAGGTTCACACCTGTGCCAGCACTGCTCTTCAATGTAAGTTGTTATTGCTTTCCTTTCCAGCTTCTCAGATGTGAATTATTTAAAAGAACACTTGGAAAAATTCACAGGAGAGAACTTCAAATTTTCTGGTATCAAGGTGGTTGCTGAAAGAGTGGTTTTGTGAGGCATAAAAGCATAACAAACACCAAGGTGTTATTTTAAGCAAAAAGCAGCATAAACAGTAAGTTTCAACCTTTTGTTGTTGTTCTCACTCTTGTTCTTTTCTAACAGTGTATTATGACCCTTTTTTACCTGGCTGTGGAAGATGTCTTCAAGCTCATTAATTACTTCAGTTTCAGTTACTGGTTTTTTGTTGGTCTGTCTATTGCTGGACAATTATATCTACGTTGGAAAGAACCAGATCGACCCAGGCCTCTTAAGGTAGTATTTATTACACAATTGTTTAAAATCCATGTAATAAAATATATAAAAATATGAAAGTGCTCTCTAAAATCTGGACCATACATCTTATGTCTAAAGGTTGCAAATTGATCAGGACGTAAAACATGGTTTCCATTTTATATTGTACCCTGAAAGTTAGCTTGTCTGCTAGGTAAGAGTAAGAGTTTGTTGGAATAGTATACTCTGTTAGTGTGTGCTAGTTCAATCAGTATCCCTTCTCTCTGTCAACAAGAGAATGTCTCCATAGGCTTACTTAGTAGTCAGCTTTTTATCTTGCATTAGAAATCTCTGATAGGGAATGCTCTGACGATATCCGATCCTCTAATGACCGTCTCATACTTTAAGTTGATACTCCACACAAAGAAGTCATTCTGGTTTCCCAAGTTTTACTGGACTTTTCTAGAAACCCTTCATGCCACTATACAGTTTCTTTCAGCACAGCAGAGTTACCATACTTGTTAACTTCTGCAATTTTTAGCAGCAGTTCTGTTGAAAATAATTCTGCAATTTGCTTATGGTTCTAAATAGCCAGATGTACAAGAGGAAGAGCAGATAATTTCACAAAGTGGGCTTGCGAGGGAAAGGACTGTATCTCAGTGTTTGTAACTGTAGGCAATGAATATTTCAGTAACATTCTGTTCTGTTTTTCTGTCTCCAGCTGAGTCTGGCTTTCCCAATAATATTCTGTATATGCACAATATTTCTGGTAGTAATGCCACTCTATAGCGACTTTATAAATTCAGTGATTGGAATTGGCATTGCTTTATCTGGAATTCCGTTCTTTCTCTTGGGAGTCTATTTACCTGCATCAAGGAGACCTCAATTTATTAACAAGATTATAGGTAAGTTTCTTTATCGCCGGAGATGTTGTTAGGGAAGAGGAAAACTAAATGGGTTGTGGTGGGCTGACCCCAGCCAGCAGCAGAGTACCCACAGAGCCCTTGGCTCACCAGCAGCCCCCAGCAGGACGAGGGAGAGAATAGGAAGAACAAAGGTGAGAAGACTTGATAAAGGCAGTTTAGTAAGTAAAAAGGGAGGAAAAAACCTGCAGCAGCAAGAGCAATCACTTACCACATCCTACAGCAGTCCAGTATGCAGCCAGTCTCCAAGCAACAGCCACATGGAAAGACAGTCTCACACACACACACAGTTATTGCTCTACCTGTCTTTAACTCTGAACATGAAATATATAGCATGAAATATCCCTTTGCCTGGCTTGGGTCAGCTGTTCTGGCCATCTTTCCTCCAAACTTCCTGCCCCTCCCCATCCAGCTGGTTGCAGGAAGGGCAGAGTGGGAGGAAAGAAAAGAAGCCTTAACACTGTGCTGTTCAGCAATGGCCAGAACATGGGTGTTACCAGTCCTTTCTGAGCCACAAATCCAGAACACTGCTGTATTCCAGACAGACACAGTGAAGGTGTGCCCTCATTTTGGTCTTTGTTACACCCAAATTTTATTCCCTGTATATTTAAAAGACCATCCACTTTCTATCCACATGTTTTGTCCTCAGTCTTTATACATTTCTCTTTAATTAAGCACAGGAAGAATATTTTATCTTAAGCAAGGTTGATAACTGTAAAACGGCAGAACATCTGTGGTAACACAAGCGTTACTGAATCAGTTGTTTGATAGGTGAGTCACAGATGGAATTTTGCCTTCTGTTGAATTGTAGCAGTTAAATTACACATTTTTCTCCAGCAGTGCACTGTTGTCAGTGTTACTGTGTAAGAAAAACACGATGAGGAATGTGGTTAAGGAAGGTTTATAGCATAATCTTAGATCGAAACAGGATGTGGTGCTGCAGCAGTAGCATATATGTAAATAATGAGTAATCTTGTCACTTTCCTGTGTGCTATTGGTTTTAGTTTTTTATTCTACCAATTTTACACTTTAATCATAGAGAAAAAAGATTTTATTTCAGCTACTTGTCAGAGTGCTTAAGAAGAAAAACACCCTAGGATATCAACAGAACACTTTTAAACAGTATCTGTTTAAAAAAAGAAAAATGAGTGGAAGACAGTTATTGTATTAACTCTAATTGTTTGTTTCCCTGAAGGGAGGTGAGGCAGCGATCCTGACAGCTTTCATTAGTCAGATGCTGTTGTGTAATTAGAGTTGAGATGCGTAACTGTTGTTCTCATCTGTCTCCAATTTCCTCTGCAGGTGCAGTCACACGAAACATGCAGCTGCTCTGTTACTGTGTTTTAACAGAGATGGATACAAATGAGGAGAAGAAGTTAGAAAGAAAATCCAACTAAAATTTAAAGTCATTACAAGAAGCAGGAGGAAGGATACAGCGGTTAAAACAACTATAAAGGGAAGAGATAGAACTGGAAAAAATGGGAAAACTGTTTCCAGTGGTCTCTTAGAAATACTGAAAATGTACTTAGAGTTGGATTCCCACAGAGATCGTGCCCTTACATCATCCTCCTAAACTGGGACGTGTTTCCAGGGTGTGTTTTCCTTGGCTGATGAGTATCTGCCCATTTCAGGCACAGAAGCTGTGCGTCAGCGCAGTTCCTTCAGAATTGAATTAGAATGGTAAGAGCTCCCGGATCAAATTCAACTTCTGCAGAGCCAGTGAAGTAATGCATTTTTAAGTTAGACTGAAAACCACTTTGACTCAAAAGACCAAGTCATTTCCAGCTTAATTCTGATGGATTTTTGCATGAAATGATTTGCTGTGCTATCTCAGTTCCTATCCCAGAAGACAGCCAGTTACAACTACCTAATTCGTCATTGACAGGAAGAATGAATAAAGTTGTGCTCCATTATTTAAAGACTGAACCAACTTTTCTCCCTTAGAGATAATTATTTTATGCCATATACTACGTGGAAATGTGGTATTTGACCGTGGCAAAGATTTAATCAACAAAGCACCTTGGCACTAAAAATTTGATTTGCATTTGATGATTCTTTCCTGTAAGCTTGTTATTGGTGAACTTCTGCTAGGTTTTATGAAATTTTCAAAATTAAAATGTTCAGTTTGAAGCCTGTAAGCATTTGTTTCTGAGCTGTTTCAGTGAACACACAGCAGCCTTGTGACCTTAGCAGTCAGAAAATTCCCTTTATTAATATCAGTGCTGCTCACTAGAAAATGACCACCTCACAGAAGAAATCACTTTCTTTTTTTTTTTCTTCTATAGAAGAAGTTCTGTGGCAACAACTGGATCCTGAAAGCTAAGCAGCAGGGAGAGAAAGTAGAAGTAAAAATGGAAGTAAAAGTACTACTGCAGCACGGACATGCTAATGAGTAGTATTTGTAATTCCACAGCTGTAAGGCTGACATCAGGACACTTTTAATACTGAATTGTAGTGCAGCAAAAGGCAAGAAGCAGCCAGCCTGTTTGGCTACAAGAGTGAGATGTACTTCAGGAACGTTCCTGGAATCTTTACCTCAGTTCAGAATGTCTCCCTCAGTTGATCTGAGTGGCCACCTGTACTGTTTTGTGCATTTAAGTTGAACTAAATCTTGTAATCAGATTATGGCTTAAGCAGTGCACACTTCCAGTGGTGCACGACATCTGCATCAGCCACTTGAAGAACAGTGGGAATATTTGGATTTTTGCACTGACTCCATGACCAAGGTTATCTTAGAAAGGACAGATAACAGCACATGGTCATAGATGGTGAAGACTAACATAAAGTAGAGCCTTGGGATACATTTGTGAAGCAGCACTGGGATTTAAGATAGTTAAATTCTAGCTGAGGAAGTTATGTGCCAACTGTGCATAAAACACGTCCAGTCTTTTCACTATTAAATAAAAACTGTCATTTAGCTATTTTAATCCAGCTTTTTAATCTTGCATATGGTTGGAAGAAATTCAGTATCCAAATTGAGACACCCGTCCAGTGAGCAAGCATAGCTTCAACAGGCACGGCTTGTGGCAAAGGTAACAAAGGTTATCTGTGGCCAGATAACCTTCTTCTGAAACCAACAAAAAACTACTCCCCTACTTTGACTTCACCAGTCAGAACTAACTGGCATAAAGTCACTGCTGCAGCCTCAAGCTCTTGCATGACATTGATCTGACATCCCAGTAGCTATTCTTTACAGACTCAAGGAAGATAGTGCTGGAATACTTCCTGTGTTCAAACACATAGGATTAAATTGTTTTAAAGGTGTATAAATGCAAGTTAAGATGGTACAGCAGAAGCCATGCCACCAACTTCTTATGATCTTTAAATGAATACAGAAAACTTGGTTAAAACATTTTGATTTACAATTTAAGCACGCATTGTTCTACTCCAACAGTAAAACTCCTGGGAGAGTAATGGACAGGTCAAGGCATTTCATATGCTCCAACACTTGTAAAGGAAGTAACTTAGAAACAAGTACAGTAGAAAGCACTAGGCCAGTGCCTTTCTCAAGGACTTCCACTTGGATCTTGTTGTGAAACCCAGCGTGTTAGTCATGACCAGAAGGGCTGCTGCCAACAGTACCTCCATGTATAACGTGGAGGTACACTACAGGTACAAGTGCTTGGGCAGGGAGCTTTGGGGGAAAAAAAGAAGTTCCTTCAGAACCTCAGCACACACAGTGGGCAGAAAGACTACAACACTTTGGCTTCAAACAACAATCTGTGTTGTCAAGTGGCCATACTCACACCCATCTGTTTAATATCCACCCCCTGAAGTTGGCTGTTCAGATGGTGCATTCTCCTACAACAGCAGAGTTTTGTTTTCAGTACACATTTCATCTTCAAAAAAGAACTGTCAGTCAGAACCCAAATCTTCCATCTCATCATACCCAAATTCCTGTAGAACCTCCTGTCGGTATTTATCCCACGTTCTTCTCCTGTAATACTGTTCCTCATCACTGGAGCTCTCTTCAGGCTCTACAAAAAGAGCATCAACACTTACAGTTAAATAAGTTAATGAGACTATTTTAAGTTTCTTGTGGAAGTAACGAAGTCTGAACAACTTCTGTATTAGGTGAGGTTTGAATTGTGCTTGGAGTACTCTGGGATGGGGACTTAAGTAGGCAGAGGTAGCATTTCACAAACATGTGGATCCAAGTCAGCAATTCCTTCTCAAAGCAAGCAATCCTTTGCATTTGCAGCAGTCTGAAAATGACTTCTTAATTTTGACTTTGCAAAAACACTCTTCTAGTTCCAAGAAAGATAATCTTCCTCTAAGCAGATTCTACCCATTTTAAGAGCAGAACACTACCCCAGCAGTGCTCAGTTAAATTGCTTTTTTTAGCATGTAAAAAGAATGGGATTTCTGTGTGCACAGCATGAAAGCAAACAGCATTTATTACAGGTGTACCTTTCTCTCCATCTTCCTCGGGTAAGAATTCATCTTCTTCGGGATAATCATTACGCCAGTTATTTTCATCATTTTCATCATCTTCATCTTCGTACACTTCCTCTGGAACAGGATCATCATTTACCTGCATGTCAACACAAAACATAATGCTGAGTGTCTGTATTTGTAGTGAGTGCTAAGTGGGTTTTCATCTGCCTATGCAATACTATACAGACCAGAAAGAGCCAAGAGACACTCTTGGATGGCAAAAGGAATTCTGCAGTTGCACAAAGCACACTGCAGAAAAACTGGACTTGTCACTATGTTCACCAGAACACACTTCAAATTTGCTTTAGGTGAAAAATCACATATTTACATGTTCCACTTCAGCATTTAAATGTTAATGTCTAACTTAATCCTACTCACTTCAGCAGTAGTGTTATAGATCAAGGAAAAGAAAAAGTAGTTTCAGGTTTCCAATATATTGATCACAGTATCTATAGAACAAAAGACTGAAGCTTACATTAAAATTCCTAACTCCACAGTCACTGAAGAACAGTTCTGCTGTGAGAAACTATCTCATATGAAGGTTAAAGTCAAGTCCTCAAATACTGAAAAAGTTGTGTGTCCCCTTGCTCCTCTTTTCACTCAGACAGATTAACAGTATTTTAATTACTGTCTCCTAATCACAAATGAGACATGAATTACTCAAGTTTACATTTGTGTGCCAAAATGTAATTGGCAGTTTGAAACCAGATGGATTTTTCTGAGTACATGTCAGTTTTTAATGACAGGACCTGAAGCATGTTTATTTGTGACCTTTCTGTTTAAGAAAGATCATTTTTTCCACACTCTTACCCATTCATATTCTTCTCTGTAGGGCTGCACAGAAAGGATATTTTCAATCCAACCAGGGGCTGATGTTTCCTTATAGTAGATGTCATAAACATACTCATCTTCCTTGTCACAGTGGTTTTTAGCATCTTCAGAAACATTTAAACGCTCACGGATCATCTCTACTGCATTGCAAAGAATCACATCTGGATCAATCTTCTAAAAAAAAAATAACAAATGCTTATTTCCACTCAAGTCATGCACACAAAGTCTGGGTTACAGCCCCCATTTTTCTTTGCAGCTAACTAAGCATGACATCCTGCAATCTGAGACCAAAACACTTTCCCACTGGAACGCTTTTACACCACGAGCAACCTCGAACAGGAAGACACCGAGGAATTTCCCAATTACTGTGGTACTGTGTACGTTTCAGTAGCACATGTTTCAGGTAACAAGAGAAAACTTCTGTGACCAGTTCATTAGAAACTATTGAAAGGGATATGACCAACCCCATAGCACCATCTGTTTCTGATGACACGTTGGTTGAGCAGACAAGTTTTAGGAGAGCCTGTTGTGTGCAGAGCATTACAGCTGCAGCACAATATTCCAATTTGCAAATACCTAGTTAAGGTTCCTATTAAATAGTGAATACTTAGAGTGCAAGCAAACTCCCACAGCACTCTGCCCACATGCACCGCTCGACAGCGATACCAAAGACTTCAAGAACAGTAAGTGGATTTGCTGACCTGTTGGTTTGCAGAGGTTATGCTGGAGTCTCCCACCATCTCCTCTTCTTGGACAATATCAAACAACTGGAATTTCCCACAGCAGTCCGAACTCTTATCAACAGCAGCACTCTCCTCTTGTGAAGCATCTTCCTTTGCTCCGGAGCCTGCCCTGTCCCCGTCAGTGGGAGCCTCAGCCCTGGCAGCAGGTGCAGTTTCAGTACAGTCAGGTCGATGGCTGGCTATTACACGGTAGCGGTTCTCCTTCCTTTCCACTTGCTTGGCCGAACGGAGCTCCTGAATGATTCGCTGAGCGCTTCCCACAGAGGGCCGCAGGCTCTGAGCTGCTTTGTCTCGTGTGATGGCGTCCTTAACGTATTTCTGAACTGGTTCATTCTGAGTAGAGGAACAAATAGGAGGAGGAATATAATGACACCATCAACGTAGTAAGTCCTACTCCTTCCTAGAAGGGATTAACGACTGCTTGTACTAGTGCAGTAAGAACTGCAGCACTAATATTCCTAACATTCAATTAACTTGTACTATTGGTTTAAGCAATGCAACAATCAATATTCTCTTGATATCGGGGGAAAAAAGCAGAAGATATAGAAGGAAAGTTCTAAGACTGTTTCAATTTGAGTTTTAAACAACTTTGTGGTATGGAATAACCATCCAAACAAAAACAAATGCCTCTGGAAGATTGCGATGGACCTGAATTTACGGCAAAATATCCTTTACAGTGCCCTATAAAGATCATTTCCCAAGACATCCCAGTTTTATTCAATATAAAAGGCCAGATAGTGGATGGTAGTTGTTATCCTTGTAGGTCTGGGCTTCAGCACCTCAAACAGCAGACACTGACTGGCCTGTGGTCGTTAAGTGAGGAGCAGTCTCTAAGCACCGAAAAGCGAGCGCTGAACACAGCTTCTCCCGGCGGTCACTGTGCAGGGCCCGTCACTCTGGTCCTGCCCAGCGCAGGAGCAGCGCCGCCGTGCCCTCGGTCCCGGCACCGGACACGCTGCTCCTCCAGAGCCGCGGGGAGCAGCACCGGACCCAGAGAGCCGCTGCTTCCCACCCGCCTCCCGGAGCCCGGCCGGGACGAACCGCCCCCGTACCTTGGAGGACACGGTCGTCACCAGCTTGAAGAGGCTCCTCTCCACCGGCTCCTCGCGCCGCCGCTTGCAGGCGAGGAGCAGCGCCTCGGCCGGCTCGGGGCCGCCGCGCTTCCGCTGCACCCGCAGCACCGCCGCGGAAGCCATGGCACGGCCGCAGGGGAGGCAAGGGAAGGGAAGGGGCGGGGCTCCGGCGGGAAGGGGCGGGCGCCGGGCCGTGAGGGGCGGGCGGTGGTTCGTACGGTGCGGCGGCAGCAGCG
>VYXB01001948.1:190956-300293 GCA_013397135.1 Pachyramphus minor | reverse complement strand
AACGGCCTCGCCGCCCCCGTCGCAGCCCCGTCTCGAGGCGGGAAGGTGCGGGCCTGCCCCGGCCCCGCGGGGGCGGTGCGGGCTCTCGGCCGGGCTCCGCAGGGCCCGCCTCAGGCACGGGCTGTGTGGGGACCCCCGGGACAGGGCGAGAGGCATCTGCCAGCTGCCCCTCGGGGGAGGAGTTTTCCTGAGGATTTACCGTGAGGGGATTTCTTTTTTGGGCTGCGGTCCTGAGCGGGACTGGGTGATACGTTTTAGCTTAAAACATCATTGTAGAAAAAGCATGAAGCGGTCCCTTGGCTTCTGGCCTAGGCATGTGTAACAGGTGCCCAGCGCCCAAGAGATGACCAAACTTCCAGTTGTTTTCACTGGAAGTTTTGTGTTTGGTTTGTGTTTTTTTCACAGCCAGTGTCTGGTGTATTATACTGAAGTGAAAGCAGCAAAGCTGCACATAATACATCAGTAATACAGTACAAGTTGAGACTGATCATGAAGACCTTTTGTGGAAGAGCTAATCCAACCACCGGTGCCATGGAGTGGTTAGAGGAGGCTGAGGACTATGACTACCACCAGGAGATTGCCAGGTATGATGGAAAAAGGTGCTTGTTCCCCTAAAGCCACCAAAAAGAGTAAACCTAGCTTGTTTTTATGTCAGTTTTGGGATTTATCTTTGTAGAAGATCTAAGGGCAATGACTTGAACAGACTGTAGGATAACCTAAATGTTAGTGAACGTGCCTGGTGTTGTACAGGGCAGAACTGTCAGTGGAGAATTTTGTAAACTATTCTCCAAGTAGATTCCTTCTAAAATTTTTTAAATGTTTTCTGAGGTGCTGATCCTAATACTGACAATGACTGAGTTGTGACGAAATGCATTGACTAAATTTCTTTTAAATCCCAATGCAATAAATAATTACCTGTTGTCTCTTACTGTACTAACTTTTTAAGAGCTTAACGTGGGATATTTTTAAGTAGTGCAACCCATGAAGAAATGGGGACCAAAGAAATTTTAATCTCTGTATTGGTCTGTATGACTCTACATCTTTGCCTGCTGTTACTTTGCAGTTTGTCCATATGTCTATGTCTTGGGTCCATTGCTGAGGGGAGGATATGTGCCAGTAATGAATTAATTCATTTATATGTCGATGGTGAGATCATTGAAATGACATTATTCCTTAGATTTGGTGAACAGTTCAGATCCTCAAAGAGCACGTCAGCTGTTTGTGCATTTATGGGCCACGGGCACCAGTTGCTTTAGTAAGAGAAAACAAGGGAGGCTCTCTGAGATCCTGCAGTTTGTTGTGCTTTGCAGTATGCAATATTTTGACTGGAATTTTGTTATTGTAGGTCACGCTATGCAGATATGCTTCACGATAAAGACAGAGTAAGTACAGAGAGCAAAACCTTTGAAGGGTAAGAAAATGGCCATTGGCTTTCTCTTGAGTAGCTGCCACTGCATGCTTATATAGGTTTCTCTGAAAGATCAAACGATCACATTTTTGTACCCTTTAAGCTACTAGACTTGCTCTTAGATCAACAGATGCCTTCCTACATCTGACTTTTGTGTTCTGTTGTTTACTGAAGAACATGTTTACATTCAGTAGCTGATTTTGCTGTTCTGTGTTTGACATTTTTGACAGAGCTCATTAGGTGAAATTTCAAGGGCTGTAAAAGTGAAGCTAGGCTTCTTAGACTTCACTTACACTCCTGTAAAAATTCTCTTTATTCTTCTGTGGTATTTTTACTATGTTTGCAGCCATATTGAAGTCTGGAGTGAATAATTTAAATGTTCTGCTCTAGCCATTTAGTCAATCATTCCATCAGTAACCTTTTGAAAGACCTTTATGGTGCCTCCACAATGAGTCTTGAGTTTATATTGAATTAAGATACATCAGTGGGATCAGGCATTTAATAAGCTGTGTAGAGACAGCAAGTTGTGTCTGAGTAATTAAAACAACTCTAGTGGAATTCTCTATGTGGAGAGTGTTAAGTAGAATTGTTTTCTCCTGTTTTGATGCCGGTGTGCTTATAGCCCCATTTAATGGCATGTAACCAAAACCCACTGTTTACACATGTTGCTTCTCATGTATAAACGTTTTTCAACAGATGAAGAGAGGAACCTAAATCCATGATACTTTAGCTCCTCTGCTGTCAGAGTTAGTTTATGACTATTTGAGTGGTGCTGCAGGGAAAAATTTTATTATTATTTGCTCCAGAAAGTGTATCACATTTGGAAATCATGATGTGATATGAACAGCTGATTGACCCATGACAATGTGAACATGGTGATTAAAGTAGTTGTACTTTAAATGGGCTGATCCCACCAGATACACTTACTTTGCTGAAGATGGCTTTGGTGTGACTGTAAGGCATAAAGAATGTCTGTAAGCCTTTTTCTGCTTATAAAGTTGTGGTTGGAGAATTCAAGACTTCTGCACAAAAATGGAAAGTGTAAATGGATAAAAGATTTTTCTTCTCCACAGAATGTGAAGTACTACGAAGGTATTTGTGCTGCAGTGAGCAGGGTGAAGGGAAGAGGAGAGAAAGCAATAGTTCTGGACATAGGCACTGGCACAGGACTCCTGTCCATGATGGCAGCTTCAGCTGGGGCAGATTTCTGCTATGCCATTGAGGTGAGCGTTGGGTAGGGCTTGCACATGTGCTGCATGTGTTCATAGCTGTGTTTTCTGTCTGCACAAGCAGTGGGGTGGATGGATTTCTTATGGTCTGTGCTGGCTTCTGAAGAGCAAACTCAAGCCTTTTATGTGTCAAAACCACCTAGGTCTTACAAGAACATAGTTGAAAAGGTACAGTATATTTTTCACTTTTAGGACAGTTTCTGTAAATGTGCAGATTGAAATTTCTAAGTCAAACTTTCTAGTATTTCATTGTCTCTACTTTTTATCAAAAATCAAGTGTAATATAGAATTTTAAGCATGTTTTTGAAACTGTCAGTATTTTCTAACCATACTGTTGATCTTTGGAAGTTTTAACTCTTGGAGATGGATTCTCAGACCACTTAATCATAACATGAACCACATTGTAATAAAGAGGCTGTTTCATGAACTGATTTTTCCATCTCTCTGGGATGAGATAGAACATCTCCTTTTTTATTGGCAGTTAAGAAACATCCTGATGGTCATTAGCAGCCATTACTCATATTAAGGATAATGACAGGAACATTTTGGCCAGTTTAGGGGATTTTTGACGCATTTAAAGAAACAAAGGTTCCACTTGTCTGTAGGGTCTAATTGAAAGAGTACTGTGGGATTTCTACCCAAGTAGACATCTATGTTGTTTTTTTAATCCAGGATTTTATCTGATGCTCATTTTTCAGGGACAGTCCTCTTTCGTGTAGACACGGAAAGCCATCAGAGAGGTTTGTGCTGGTTTCCAAAGTGGCCACAAGTGTCTTATCTTAGGTAGTCAAATTGTGTGACTGGATGAAACATTGAAAATTTTTGAGTTTAAAAACTGGATATGAACATTAAACCCTTTCAACATGTTCTTGGTCATTTTGTTGGTTTTGCTGTGAAGGAAACAAAAAATCTTTTCACATCTATGTTGTTAGTAAAAGCAGATTTTTGGCTTACTTCAGTGACTTTCAGTGCTGACTGTTTCGAGTTCTTTTATTTATTTAGATATTATCTTGGGCACATGTAAATCTCTTGTGGCTTCTCTTGATGAATATATATGTTTTTCCAAAGAAATAAGTTTGCTTAGTGTGAATGCTAAAATACTCTTAATGTGTGTTCTTGTCTTTCAAAAGTTCAATTGGAACAGCTTTTGGAGACAGCTGATATTCAGTGTGTAGCAGTCACATTGCAGCTCTATGAATTTTTCAAGCAAGGCTCGCTGTCTTGTTTCATGGTAATGGACTTCAGACACAGGAGAAGATACAGAAGTTGTTCAGCTGTTTCAGAGCTAAATATATTACCTTTTGTGATAGTGTCCTTTCAGTTTTGAGAGCTAATGTGAGCTACCATTTTGCTACACACTTGCCATTCACAGGTTTTCAGGCCCATGGCTAATGCTGCTGTGAAGATAGTGGAGAAAAATGGTTTTTCTGACAAGATCAAGGTAATCAACAAGCACTCCACTGAAGTCACAGTTGGCCCAGGTGAGAAAAATAGGCTAGGCTTAAAAAATTGGCAAGTGCCTGAAAAACATGAAGGAATATGTCTTATTCTGCATATGTCTGTAATTAAAACCAACTAATCCTCATGCAGGGTCTGGAGCACAAGTCTCTTGAGGGGTGGCTGAGGGATCTGGGGTTGTTGTTTAGCCTGGAGAAAAGGAGGCAGACGAGAGACCTTGTCACTCTCTGCCACTGTCTGAAAGGAGTTTGTGATCAGGGGGGCTGAGCTCTTCTCCCACCTAACAAGTGACAGGACGAGGATATCACCTCAAGTTGTGCCAGGGGATGTTTAGATTGGAGAGTAGGGAAAAAAATTTTATAGAAAGGGTTGTAAAGCATTAAACAGACTGTCCAGAGAAGGGATGGAGTCACCATCCCTGGAAATGTTCAGAAAACATGCGGATGTGGAACTTGAGGACATGATTTAATTGTGAGCATGGTGGTGGTGCTGGGTTGATGGTTGGACTTGATGGTCTTTTCCAGCCTCAACTGTTCTATTACTCTAGAAAGTAGTATTGGAAATTTACCTCAAAAGGAAGTGTTCTAGTGATATTTCAGTAGTCATTTGTATTTCTAGTAGATTTCTAAAGGAAAATAATTTGCAGTCTTCAGCAGATTCTCTAACAGGAATAAGTTTTTTAATTACTTGTGTTCTTAGGATAGCATTTGCTTGAAAGACTTATATAAAGGCTTAATATTACAATATTAATTTGTATCTTTTAGATGGAGATATGGAGTGTCGTGCAAACATTCTGGTCACAGAACTATTTGATACAGAGCTGATAGGAGAAGGAGCTTTACCAACATATGAGCATGCACACAAATATCTTGTACAGGTAAGAAAATAGAAAATGGTAGTGTGTCACATCTATCCCTAGAGAAATCCTTCTGTCTTTTTTGGACTAAGATAGAGATTATACTTAGGCTTTTGCATCCCTTGGTAAATACATCATCAGCTGTGTGTTTCTTATCCAATGAATAATTTACTGGGCTCATTCCTCGAATAAAGCTGCTTGAGTTCATATTGTAAATCACAGGCTCTGAAGTTACACCAAATGCTTTGTGTTAAACCAACAACTTGCTGGTTAACAAATGTCTTTTGGTTATGATTTGAATAACATTTAATTTAATAACATTCTTGTTCCAAGATGTCTTAAAAAAGTTAAATTCTTGTAAGTTGGATGGGCTTCACCTCCCGGGCATCGCTTTGCGAAAATAAGGTTTTTTTCCTGTCTTGCTCTTACTACTCCATATACTTTTTGCCTGTGGAAATATTCTTTAAACACTGTAATCTAGTATCCTTCTTGGACATATAATCTATAGGTATAATTTTAGGGCTTCCTCTTTTACTTTTTCTAATATTATCCTTTAATAAAGTATGGATGGCAAATCTTCATTTGGGTTTCTAATTTTACTTTCACCAGTTTGCATATAAAGACAATAGCAGTCCATAACTTTGTACTGCTCTCCATATATAACTCTACATTGCAGTTACTCTCTTCTTGTAAAAACATTGTTCTTGGACTTCATGGTTAGCTCTTAGTGGGATTGTTAGGACAAGTTGTATGTTTTCTGCTCTTTAAACGTGGATACAAAGTTGTCATTGCATAAATATTTGAGCCATTATTTTTCTTATTTTCTCATTGCAATCACCAACTCTTTTATTATTGATAGCCTACTAGTTTTGTGTGTTGAGAAGCTTAAGATAAGCTCTCTTATTTCAGAACGAGAATGGAAATGCAAGTTAAGTGAGGCTGTTAAACTGATAATGCTGTATGGTTAATAAAGTATCTGGCCTTGCTGAGCTACATGGAACAGGATAGATACATAGATTGTATTTCAGAGAGACAGATGCTCCCATGTTACACAAGTCTCCAAAATAACTTGTGTTTAAGATTTCAAAGCTCCCAGTCCAACTTTTCTTTATACGAGTTTGCATTTCAATTGATTTAATTCTCATTCATGTTAATAAGTCAAACCTGTTGAATGTATTTACCCTTTGTTTTGAACACTCAGGAAGGATGTGAGGCAGTGCCTCACAGGGCAACAGTGTATGTCCAGTTAGTGGAATCCAAAAGAATGTGGGCCTGGAACAAACTGTTTCCCATTCATGTTGAAGCAGAGGATGGTGAAAAAATTATTGTTCCACCTTCAGAAGTGGAGAACTGTCCAGGTGTTCCTTCTGTTTGTGATATCCAACTGAACCAGGTGCCCTCAAGTGACTTCACTGTCCTTAGTGATGTGGTGACAATGTTCAGGTAAGGTGGACATTGTTTGATTCAAAACAATCTTGTCCTGTTATGCCTTTCCCAGAAGTTGTGTGTTCAGCCTAGGAAGCTGGTGAGAATTTCTGAAGAATGATGAACTGTATCTTTTTGCAGTGTGGATTTCAGTAAGCCAGTACAGAGTGCTTCAACCTGCTATAGAGTGCAGCTGGAGCCTGTTAAATCTGGGAAGGCCCAAATTGTACTTTCCTGGTGGGACATTGACATGGACCCCTCTGGGCTGATAAATTGCACAATGGCTCCCTACTGGGTAAACCCCACTTCTGCTTTGCAGGTAAGGTCCTGAGCCTTCAGGTACCATTGTCACGTGGTGTGAGCAACTGTCTTGAGAACAGGCCTTACTGGGTGCTTTAAGCAGCTATCCTTAAATTGTGTAGGAAATTTGCTATGTTTAATGTATTGGAAGATGTTAAATACGGAAATTGTAGACATGTTAACTACACTATGTACCCATTTTAGGTTTTCTTTAATGTTTAAGAGTTTTTCTATTAAATTTCCAAAATGTTTAGTTTATGGTAATATAGTCATACTCTCATCATAAAAAAAGGCTGGTGTAGGAAAATACTAGGTTTATACTGGATAATTAGAGAAACAGGTGAGCACTGTTACATCAGATTCCTGTGGGTTTGTGTAAATGTATTTACTAGTAGGATGAACACAGCCAAAAGGAAGTTACAAAATGATTGCTGGTACTTAGCATGTTTGAGAATAAAATTTGAAACTATCAAACTTCAGGGCATTCAGTCAGCTTAGAATGCCTAATCAGCATGGAATATTTGCAGTGCAAAAAATGGCTTTTTGAAACACAAAATAGTTGTCCTGTCAGTGGAGTGACACTAAGTGACCTCATTTGGTGCATGAGGCTCTAGCCACAGGTCACTGTCAGCAGTTTGATTCAGGTTCCTAACATAACTATAGAAGTGAAACAGCATCAATAAATGCAAAGCAATTTTGGATTTGTTTTTCATGTGATTGAAATAGAAGCTTGGCTGGTGAGCAAGCCAGTGGTCTCAGGCTTACTCTGTTGTGAGAAATCTATATAGAGTACGTTTGTTCAGTATGTGTTACTGGTCTTTATGAGCTTTGCTAATGTGAACAGGATTCTTCCAGTCAATCATGCATCAGTCCTTCAAATTTGTGCCCGTTCGTCCTAATTGTTTCCCTGCTGTTTGTTTGCTTTCCATTTGCTGTTTATGAATGAGTTCCTAAGGGGCTGTGTGTGAACCCTTTTCAGTGGAGAGATCACTGGATGCAGTGTGTGTATTTTCTGCCGAGCGAGGAGCCGGTTCTGCAGGGGGAGAGGGTGCACCTGAGTGCCTGCCGGGATGAGTACTCTGTGTGGTACACGCTGCACAAAGCCAGGTAACAGCTGGCCAAAGGCTCCAGCCTCCAGTGTCTGCTGCTCTTAGAGCGTCTGCTTTTGTAGAAGAGCAAGAGAAGAACCTAAAGACTAGAAAACCATGGAAAACTGCTTCATGGGCAATGTACAGGTGCAAAATACACATTATGCATAAAAACACAGTCAGACTGCAAGGTCCTGCCTTTTGCCTTATGGCAGGCTGTGACAGAGAAACAAAAAACACTCCTGGTTGATTCCTGGAAATCCTAAAATACAGCTCAGCTGAGCCAGCATGTAGGTAAAGAAGTAAAATAAGGATTCTGGCTCCATTTTCTGCTTTCTTAGCACTGTCTTTTTGAGATTGCTGCCTTTTTCTCAGATTAAAAGCAGCTTAATCACATTGGTTGTGATGACAGTAGCAGCTAACATTTTTAAAAATCAGTGCTAGCTATAAAATATCTGAATTTCCTATGCCCTTTTACTTAGGAATCCAAACAAGTGACTTTTTTCTAGAAGAACAAAGCCTAAAAACCCAACCATCACAGTTAGTGGGAAAGTGGGTGGGTTTCTTGGTTGTGAAGGTGAAAATTGGTTCTTTTTGGCCCCTCTGTGTTTGGAAATGCAGTTACAAAAATGTCATTGAAGAACTAGTAACTTTGAAACAGTGAGAGCAGAGTGCCTGTGCATTAATGTGCACTGTGGCCAAGATGCACAAATGTGCCTGTTTGCATGTCCCCGAGGCTGCAGTTAACACTTGCCTGGTGCTTTCTGCAGCCAGGAGGAGCAAGAAGCAGCTGCTGGGAGCCCCGTGTGCAGGTGCCACGCGCACCTGCTGTGGAACAGAGCGCGCTTTGGGCAGCTAAACGACCAGGAGTGGACACAGCGCTACAGCCAGGCGCTGAGGACAGTGAGTGCACCTTGCCTGGCGGGCTGCTTGGCTTCTCTCATGCATGCACCTACTGTTTGATTTGCACAAATTAGTTGTGGAATTTGTTTCTCCCCTGCAAAGGACTTTACTCACCAAGTATTTTTTTTTCCCAGATGTAAGTTATATTTTTGTCATGAAAACTTTAGTTTTACGTTTTCTAATTGTAAGCATTCATTTTTGCATAGGAATTTATAGTAGCTCTGTGTATTTGTTAAAAGTAGTATTGGTAGTTGAATAAAGACACCCAGTACATTTTTGTGCAAACTTTTTCAAACCTAAGCCAAGGGGACTACATGAGCATTTTTTACCCTTATTTTATATGAAAGTGTCTAAAGTGGGGAAAACTTTCTCATCTGTCCAGGAATAACAATGACTATTTCTTTCCTGTAGGTTCTGAACAGAGATAGTGTTTGCCTTTGTATCAGTGATGGCAGTCTGCTGCCTGTGCTGGCTCACTGTCTCGGAGCAAAGCAGGTACAATACTTCATCCTGTTCTTCAGATTTTTACATTTTACCTTGGTATTTTTCTCTCATGTAGTTCATTTCCAGCTCATTATTATACTGAGTCTGTGAGTAAACGAGAGCTGAGAGCTGCCTGGCTGTCTCACTTATGTGTACCTTATGTACCTTACTTGGTGTATTCTGTCATGGGGCTTCTCAGCCTAAAGTCTGTTATAGTGGGACTGAATATCTGGGAATGTGTAAGGTAATATCATCCTGAGGAATGTAGTATATTGCCTAGTGATTCACCAATTATGAACAAAACTTTATTTTTTTTCTTGCTGCAAAAGGCTTCCGAGCACTTCCCAGCTGACACAGTCAGGTCATGTTAAACAAAGGAGTGGGCACTGTGGAACTTGATTTGGCACACTGGCAATATGCTTGCATTTGTTCAGAGGTAAATGTGTGCCTAGAGCAAATGCTAACGTGCTCTGTACATCTCAAAAAAGGAAAAGAAAACATTTGCATTCTGTTGGTGGTTTTTTTCTTGTATGGCTGTGAAAACAGCATTATTTAGCCTGTAGTTATTGGGGGTATTTAGTTGTTGAAAAGGTCCATGACAGTGGGCTGTGGAATAGATGCATGGTTCTTATGAACTGTGCTCACTAGGGCATCAAAGTGTTCTTCATTGTTTAGTTAACATCCTCTTTTAATTAAAAACTATAAAGCTAGTTTGACTAATTGTTGTGTGCTTTCATTAGGTGTTTACAATAGAAAACTCTGGTATGTCCTGTTCTGTCATGGAAAAAGTGAGTATTCTGTTTTCTGTTAAAGCACTAAGTGAACCCATGGTGTTACTAAGGCCAGAGCTGATGCCTTGGTTTGTTGTTCTTGCATCAATTGTTTCAAGGTTAAATCAGTTTAATGAGTGTGTTGGAGGATGCTGTTTGCTCTTAGGAGACAGCAGGCAGTGGTTCTTCACTGCAAGTGGTGTTCCAGCTGCTGCCTCGGGGAAGGGCACGAAAGGCTCTGCCAGTGAAGTGGATGCTGTTGAGGAGAGGCAGCTGGTGTCTGAGAGGTGATGCAAACAGCTTCCTGAAGTCAGCTTTGGCTGTGGCTCTTTTCGTTGACACGGGGTCTGTGCTAAGGAGCACAAAACAGGACAGGAGGCAAATGAGGACCCAAACCTGGTCTGAAACAGAAGCCAAATATGCAGTGTATTCATAGCTGAAGTGATTCTTACTTTTCTTGACTGTTGTTCCTATATACTTCAAAGTACAAATGAAAGAAAGTGAGACAACGTCTGTGTTATCTGCCTTTTTATGTACTTGCATGAAAGAATATGGAGGGCATGTGCTTCAGTTCACCAGGTGTGACATGTTGGCTCTAAGTGTGTGCATCCTTCGAGAGCAGGATGCACAACATACCTCATCAACCTGATAAGGTATGGTAGGCAGTTCGTTAAAAAATTTTTGTGGGGCTGTTGGGTTTTTTTTCATCATTTATCTTCAATAAAATCATTATTTTGGTGTGTGTTTGAGTCTCAGCTGTGACTTTTGCTAAAGACAGCATGCCACTTTTTGGTTTTAGTTTCTTAAAGCAAATCATCTTGAAGATAAAATTAAAATAATAGAAGCACGTCCTGAGTTGCTGAAGCCTTCTCATTTTGAAGATAAAAAGGTATGTTACAGTTGTCCAATATACTGAATTTCAGGGGGGTGGTAGTGAGCAGAAGGTGAAAATTATTTTTACTTTTCTGCTGTGCCATTGTAACCACACTGAGTCCCATTATATCCTGCTTCTGCAAAATGCAGTGAGTAGTCGGTTCAGATCATGTGCCAGTAAAACTAAAGGAGACCAGAGACTGTGGGTGGATTGTTGCTTTGATTTTGAAAGGATGTGACTTTCCCTTGCTGCATAATCTGCACCAGTTGTTAAGGCAGTTTAACTGTGTATGTGCTACAAGGCTGTAGCTGGTTTTGGTGAGCCCCTCAAGAAGATAGCAATCTCTTTGAAAGTACTGACATCATTAAATTAAAAATTTAAAAATACTGTGACTCATTACAAAGCCTTCCAACCTAAAAATGCAATATTTTCTCTCAAGCTTTGTTGCAGGAAAATTCATTTTAAAATGTGCTACTGAACCCACAGAAATATGTCTGGTGTGCTGTATGTGCAGTATACAGTAATTAAATCTTTATGGAGCAATAGAAGTTTTGATCTATATAATTTCACTTGTATTGGTAGCTGTTGGAAGATTGAAACAGCCTGTGTTACTGAGTTGTTCTTATAATGCTTTTGATCTCCTGTCTTTGCCAAGATCTCTGTTGTGGTGGGAGAGCCGTTTTTCAGTACGAGTTTGTTGCCATGGCATAACCTGTATTTCTGGTACGCCAGGACAGCTGTGAGCAGTCACCTCAGCAGCAGTGTCACTGTCCTGCCTCACTCTGCTTCTCTGCACATGATGATTGTGGAGTTCCAGGTGACGTTGTTTACAAGTGTCCCTTTGATATTTACACAAATCCACTGAAATAAGTCCTCTTCTAGGACTTTTTAATGACAAGTGTACTGCATTTTAATTGTACTTCCCACCTCACAAAAGAATATTTGATACCTTGAAGGTGAGTTTTGCTATTTCAGCCATCTCTTGTCAGCAAATTAACTCAAGTAATTTTGCCATTTAAAATGGAAGGGCTGAATGTTTTAAAATATTTTTTTAGATTAGAGATTGCTGAAACATGTGACAGTTGTGGTTATTTATAAAACTAGATATTCTGCAACATACCAGTTTTTGAAATGGTGCTTGATAAGATTGGAGGCAAGATTCCTAATTGCATGTTCCTTTTTTTTTAACCTCTTTGAGGCTGTGCACAGTTCTGAATTTGAGCACATCTTAAAAATAATTTGAAAATTAGAGGAGTTTAAAACAGTGGCTAAAGAGTTAACTGGCTTAAAAAATGTTTTCCCAGAATTACACTGTCTTCTAATTCTTGCAGTAGTTGTAATGACTTAGGAATGTATAGATAGTAAAGAGTTGTTATCTGGCTTGCTATCAAATGTCTACTCTGCAGCTAAAACTACATTTAAAGATTTCCTGTTTCCTTTAATAAAGCCAAACAAAATCCTGGGTTTTTTTATAGGACTTATGGAGAATCCGGAGTCCATGTGGCATCTGTGAAGGTTTTGATGTCCAGACTATGGATGATATGATTAAAGTAAGAAGATTGAAAATAGTTTCAGCACAAATCTCCACAAAACAAAAACTCCTCTTGGCTTAATAAAGCATTTAGTGACTGTTGGAAGGCCTGTGTGTTAGACAGAACACCATTGTTTTAGTCTTTCAGAACTATGGTGACTGTTTAGTTCTTGTAAAAAAGTAGCTTTCATGGTGTGGGTTTTGGGGTTGTGATTATTTGTCAAGTTCTTCAGTGCTTTGCCATGTTTTGAAAATAATTCTGTTCATTCAAATGTTATTCTGAGCTTGACATCAAACGATCTGGGAGTTGTTTATAGATGAATCCTGCTGCCTTTACTTGGAGGTACTTTTGAAAGAGAAAAAGGCTTATTGACTACTGAGAACTAGATAGGAAGGGTGAGATTTCTTTGTATCGATCTCTAGAGCTGGACTGTCAATATCCACATTTGTGCCTTCACAGAGGAATACAGGCAGTTGTGGAGTAGAATTCGCCTGGAGGGAGAAGAAAATTTCAATGCAGTTTATTTTGAAAGTGCCTGGGTTTGTTTCATTGCTGAGGGCCATTGTCGTAGCACCTGGTTTCATGCATGTAGGACATTTTTTCCCTTGTGCCTAGGAAGTGTAGTCCTGTCCTCTTGCAGCTTTATTGCTTAAATACTCTGGGTTAAGAGCACGTAATTAACTTGAAAATATGGACTATTTGCCTTTTGATTGTTTTCAGATAATTTTATTCCTTCCTTTCTTCAGGATTCTCTGAGTTTTAGGGAATCCAAGGAAGCAGAACCTCACCCTCTGTGGGAATACCCTTGCAAGTCACTGTCTGACCCCCAGGAAGTTTTGACATTTGACTTCCGAACGACTGTGCCCCAGCACTGTCTCAGCACCGAGGGCTCTGTGAATCTTTTGCGGTCAGTGTTCTCACTGCAATCAATATTCCTGTCAGCATCCATTTTCTTACTTCATATTGAGGTTCTTTGTGTGTCTGACTTAATGGGGGGAACACACTTGACAGTTGTTAATAATGTGACCCGAAGTTGTGGAAGTTATTCTGACACAAATTTCCTGTGGCTGTTCTCAATAGGCTGTAATGATAATATTAGATATTATTAGATTAGATAATATGCCTGTATTTCAAAACCAACATTTTTCTAGCTGTTACTGTGATTTAAAATTTAAGTAGATTAATATATGGTGTAGAGAAAGTAAAACATTGTCTGGATGTTTTAGTCTTTGTTTGTTCCCTGTTGCTGAGTTCTTGCAGAAAAAGCTCCTATTTAGCTTTTCAGATTGTAGTGTTTAATAAATTACTGTGTTTAATAGCTTTCAATTACTGTGCTAATAACTGTTAAAATATATGCTATTCTTCCTTCTAACCATAGTTCTGGCAATTTTGATGTTTGTAATGTCTTCTGAGATATTTTTCACTATAATGTAACTACAAATTGTCCCCAGCTTAAAATGCTGTTTAAGAATGAAAAATCAGGGGAAAGGTTTTTTGGGGTTCTTTTTTCACTGTCTAGATCTTGTGTCACTCAAACACTGCTGTAATTCTATGTTTCTCATTGTGAAACAAAATTCAAGGTTTCACAAATCCAGAACCACCTGTGTGGGGTCTCTGTCTCTGCAGCAGTTGTATTTGTAGGCAGCACACTGGCAGGACTTGTGCTTTTTGAAGTGACGTGGTATGTGTGGTAAATATTTCCCCAGAATTCAGAAACAATAGAAGCTGGGGTCTCCAAAGGAAGTGCTGGCTGAATATGCAGTGTGACTTATGCCATGTTATTCAGTGCTGGTTAAATGACTCTGCTCTTGAGCAGATGCAGTTATGACATATTCTCCTCTTCCGTGCCTTTTTTAGATTTCATATCTGCAAATATTTTAAAAGTTGCTGCCCAATTACCAAATCACTCAGCTGTTCAACTTTTTTTCCAGGAAGGAAGTTCTCTGTGGTTTTACAGCTCTCACACACTAGTGCAGTGTCACTGTGAAGCTGTCAGTGCTGTAAGAAGTAACAGGTTTTATCTTCCACCTCTCCCCAGGAAAGGAAAGAGCCATGGAGCAGTTTTGTGGATGGAATATCATCTTGCTGCAGATATCTCCATAAGTACAGGACTGCTGCAAATTTCAAATGAAAAGGTACATCTTCAATCTAAATTATTGTATCAAAGTCTGTAGGATTACAGTGCTGAAAAATGGGTCTCTGTTGGCCATGCCTGGGTTATGTAGTGCTCTTTGTTACACTGCTTCAATACTATGTAGACAGAACTGTAGAAATATCTGTTCATGTTTTTGCAGGGAGCAGGAGATGTACTTTAAAATGGGAGGATCTGAATTGAATCAAAATGCTCCACAGTTTGAAATCGTTTCAGAGTTTAAATATGATGCTAGCTCAAAGTAGAGTTTATTACAAATACCATTTCTCAGTTTAACAAAAGCAAAGGAGGAGAAGGAGTATTTTTGGTATTCTATCTAAATATTCTTTGACCACAATGCATTTGTTCCTCTGACTTCTTTTCTATGCAGAGTAGCACATGGTATTTCAAGTGATGTATTCCTGTAGTGGGGTGGATGCAGTGGGACTGATGATCCTTATGGACTCAGCTGGGAACAAGAACTCTTACTCCTTGTCACTGTGTGGTAATAATATGGTGGAGTTTTGACTGCTTGCACTCTGCACTCTGTCCTGTAGGGAAGCTGTTCCTGGAACCCCCACTGCAAGCAAGCCGTCTATTTCTTCACTTCTGTTCTTGACGCACAAGCGCTCTCAGACCCTGCTGCTGTCACATATGCTATAAACTTCGACACAAAGACGGGGGAGATTGCCATGGATTTTAAGCTATTATAAAATACTTTAGTTTTGCCCATAGTCCTAAATTATAATAAACTTCTTTTTTCGTACAGCAGAGGGTTTTTCTATTGTGCTCGGAGAACAAATTGTTCTGAAATATGCTTTTAACACTTTTGGATTTGTTTTCAAAATACGTAGTTGGTGAGGTAGAGAGGAGCCAGGTATTGTTGACAGGGTTTATATACACATGTACACATTCTTGTCATCATCTGTTTCAGCCTTTTGCATCAAGCCATGGACCTGAAGGCAGGTGGCTTGCTGGTTATTGCTGGGCATAGCAGTAGATGAGGACACAGCCTTTCACTGCCAGTAGAGAAAAGTGAGTTAACACATCTAGTTCAAGCTTTGCTCTTGTCACTGTAAAAAGGGAAATAATCTTCAGAGTGCTCAAAGAGAAATCCCAAGTCAAGCCACATATGTACATTAGTGCACTTGATAGAGAGAAGGAAACAGCGGAGCTGCTCACAGACTTGGCAGAGCTGTGGCTGGTACTAACCTGAAAGGGTCAGTGATTTAAGGTGGCATGCACTGAGTCTTTAGATGCTGCATTTCTGGAGAGTCATTTCCCAAACTGACCAAAATCTCTAAAGCTGTAACTGGAAATTAGAAAATGTACATATTCAAGTTAATTGGAAGTGACAAACTGATAGTAGTCTGACAAACGAAAGAAGAAGAGTTGCAGTCTAAAAAACTTGCAAATCTTTTGGAGATAGGTAATATGCATTATATGATTAAAAATGTGGCCTTATTCCATCAGAGGCTTAAATAATATCTGCCACTTCAGCTGAGTTGTAGGCTGCTCTGCAATACCATGTCCTCAGCTGAAGTTTTCTTAGTGCACTCCAAATCGTGTTGGCAGAAATTGTATTGTTGAAATTAATTCTGCTTTAGATGAACAATCAACTGGTGTACATGTTTTGTATGTGTGACCTGTTAAGGGAAATAGAAAGTCAATGTACTGCCTGTCCTAAATTATGTCAGCCAGCCACAGGGATGACTGCTTACCAAAGCTACTCCTGTTTCCTCTGAGCAGCAGCTTTAGCAAAGTGAAAGAAATACCATAAAGAAGCCATGAGGGAGCACAGCCCACTCTGCTCTGCTCTCCTGGTCATCATGGTACATCATTCTTGTGAGTAGGAATTTTTTCTTTTTCTTTTCCTAATGGTGTAGTTATATTTATAGACCCACAAGCCATCTGAAATATTCCAAAAATTTTCAGAATCACTTTCCTGACAAACAGAAACCCTGCACGCACCTGCTGAGGTAAGTGAATCTCACTTTTCAAAACTGCACTTTTCAGATGCTTAACTCCAGTCTGTCATTTCTTACAGACTTTGCTGGGGTATATAGGTTACTGTTCATTAAACGTTTGTTTTGATATTTATGCACTGTGCCTGGCCCACAGAAAGTCTGGCTGCACAAATCTGTTTATGTGTTGGGAACATAGGCAGTGCAATTGTGAAGGAAACAATAATATGGCCAAGCCTTTAAAGCAGTAAAGGCTTGGCCCTTTTTTTTTTTTTTGTAGGCACAGGCACACTTGTGCAAGCCTGAAAAAAGCTTGCATTATACAAATATAAAAGCTTGCTGCTCTTGTCCTGACTGTGTCCTGCAACTCTGTGTCTGGTCTGACACAAAGCAAGAGCTGCTGCTCTCGCTCTGCAGGAGGAATAGCTTCTGCAAGTGCAGTTAACTGCACAGATGGTTCTGGATCCAGGAGAACCTGGACAGTGTTTCAAAGGGAACACAGAACTAATAGACAGCAATATAGTAGAATTTATATTTTTGAAGAAAATAAAGATAGAACAAAACCACAACAAAACTTACAGTATTTCATTGGGTAGTATTAACTTCCCCAAAGATAACTGTGTATGTATGTGCCTGAATTGTACTTCCTGAGAAAAAATAAAACATAAATTTGCTGCAGTGCCAAAGGGAAGTAATCCACATTGATGGGAATTTGTACTTTGTTATCAGTATTATGTATGTTGAAGCTCTGTGGGCACTGCAGTAGATACCAGGCATGGTGACCTCTCGGTATTGTGAGGCTTGGGACTAGTGAGGTTCTCCGAGGTGGCTGGGTGGAAGTGAAGGGCACAGGCCAGATGGAGTAGCAGCGTGTCTGCAGAACTGTGCCCAGGGCTGAGCTGGGGCACTTCATGGGAACTGCTCTCTGTGCCTATGAGGAGAAACATACATTTCAGTATACCTGGAGCAGAACTTGTATTGCTGCTATCAAAAAAAAAAAGCTGGAAAGATTGAATGCTGAGCATATTTTAGCACCTGTGGTTTCCTTAGAGGAACAAAATCTGATGGATGTGCTCGAGAAGCCTTGTGCATACTTCAGTTCACTGTGAGTGTTATCAACATTACTAATGCTTGTGCATTTAGACAGGCACTGGAACTGCTTTCAGGATTTGATTAAGCATGCTGGAAGCTGCTGTGTTGAGGCAAACCCTTGCCACGTGTGTGTAATTAGGACTAATTATTGTATGTGTCAGTCTTCCTTGACTTCTGTGAATTCTTCAGATAGACTTAAAAACTTAACATGATCTGTAAATTGTGTGGCAAACAGCTGCTTGCAGGGGCATCCTGGCCATTTCATATGCATGTCTGCAAAACCAGAATAAAAGACTACTTCTATCTTTGTCCTCTTCCACAGGGCATCTTACTGCAAGCACACTCGGGGGAGGAAAGCCTCTTAATCAAAAAAACACATCTCCCCAGTGGCAGCATCCAGCTCCCATTTGTTCCCAGAGCTGACAGAAGCATTGCAATGATGTGCTGAGTTGGAAGAGCTTCTGGCTATGGGCATCTTAATAAGCAGAGCAAGAATCCTGTTTTCTCTTGGAAGGAACTTATGCTGTGCTGCCACCACAGGCAATTTTTTTTCTAAATGACAACAGCTTTGATCCTGACTAGGCCTGCAGGCACAGATGCACATTCCAATAGAGACAGGATCCTCTGTCACCACTGAACTTAATAGAACTGCAGTTCATATATTGCAGTGGAGTTTGGCAGCTTTTTTAATGTGGCACGAGAGATATTTGCACTAACAACCAGGGATTTAGTCAGGTATTAAAAATAATAATAAACTACCAAGTGTTGCCATTCACATTTAGCTTCCCAGTTTCAGTTTTGCTGCAAAAGTAACTGCATAGCTTTGATTTCAAATGAAATTTTACTAATATGTAGTGGTTAGCCCAGCACAGATCCACAAGAGGGTGCTGAGAACCCACTTCTAATTTTCTAGCATATTATAAGTAAGGAAAATGCACAGACTTGCAATGCAGCTGTCTCATCTTACGTGCAAATAAATGCCTCTGACATTATGAGATACACTCTACATACATGCATGGAAGTGGAAAACTAGTTCAAAAACTGGAACTCCTAATAAAACTAATCCAGACTTGTACCTACTGCTAAGGCAGGCAACAGAATTCTGTGTCTCCTGCACGAATGGTACTCTTAGGAGAGTGAAGTTGTCATGGTCCTAATGAAGGACAAGTCCTGCATTTTAAAGGGTGTTCTCTAAGTCATGGCAGCTGCAAGATTTGCTCCTTTTTGTGCAGAACTGATACCTTTTGTCTGAAGGCTGGGAAGTTCAAGGACTGAGATGCTGCAGCTTGCTCTTCTCCTTCATTAGTCCCTTTGAAACTGCTCTGTGTGGGCTTCCTGCATTTAACAAGATAGAGGATGCAGTTCAGCACTAATTCATTTAGTCACTCATCTTTTGTATTCTGTTTGTAGTTACAGCTGGTTGTTAGGAGGGGAAGAGACTATTACAGCTTCCTAGCGTTGGATTTTTCCAGTGGTGATTGTGAGCTGAATACGGTGGATGCTTGTGTTGTCATTCTACCTTATTGACTCTGATGGCATTGCTAAATGTTAGTTTGGTTGTGTACTTAATCACTGTAATACTTCACATTTCCAAGCATTTAATGCAGATTAGTGATTAAGATGCTTCTCCGAGAGGTATTTGTTGTCATCTCCATTTTTCAAATAGGACAAAACTAAGGGTGCTTTTTGTGGTGTTCAAGTGTTTCATCTGCCCCAGGCTCAGTATGAGATTAGGGCCTCAGAGCTAAAAATGACTTGCTCAAGGCCATGCAGAATAGCCTAATCCCCTGCTCCCCAGCTCTGCTTTAATCATTTGCTTTCTTAGCACAGTGTGATTTCAAATGCAGCCTTATGAGGTTTGACCAAGATACAGCAGATAAAGGCTCAGAGGCACTAAATCCTTGGATACCTCAGTAATTAAAACCATGTGGTTTTTGACACATATGTACAATATATTTATATATTACATATAAATTGCATTTTTAATATAGTTATATGTATTTACAAAGCTATTGCACTTTGAGTTTGTTTTCAAAGGCTCTTTTTGCCCCCAGCAGGATTCTGTCTAGGATCTGGGAGCCCTGAAGATGTCTCTTTTGTGGGCAAGGGCACTAATGAAAGCCTGAGAGCTGGTTATGTCCCTGAGTGCAGCCGCAGGTCTGACGGGCTCTTGGCAGTGGTGTGGGCACAGTCCCAGGGTATCTCAGCCCTGAGGCACACAAGACTGGCCACGTGACCTCTGGTGCTTCCTCAGGGCTTTGCTCAGGTGCAGCTGCACATCCTACTGCAGCAGCTCTCACTGCTGTCCTTCCCCACAGCCTCTGCCTGCCGTGCCCACCACTCATCTCTAGTACAGTGTTAGTACTCGTGCTCTGGGACAAAGAGTGGGTGCTGCAGGTTACTGAGTGCAATTCTCCAGAGTGATCGTGGATCCTGCTGCATCTGTCTCACATAAAGTGACTGCTTGCTTCATGTTAGGGTATCTAAGAAACCAGTGACTCACCCCTGGCAATCAGCAAACAAATCAAGCTGCAGCGATGAACGGGGTGGGAGGGAAGGAGGGACAAACAGCCTTCACTGCGGCACTTGAAAATGTTGTATTTCTTCTCAGCTGCAGTATTTCTAGGAATGGTTGAAGTGACTGTACAGCAGGTCTACGTGTTATAATCTCGTGCCTGCCTCACAGCAGAGTGCTTTATACCACAGGGCTGAGGATATAGGTCAGATGTTTAGATTGTCACCACACCCTGGCCCTTCTCTGTCTGTGGAACGCTGACTATGTTCAACAAAAACTGACAGGTCCCTCTGTGTTGCACAGTGCACTAAATTGAACTGTGACATCAACTTCTATGTTAAATGTCACATTTTCACCTTTTCCTGCGTTATCTTGGCATATACCTTGCAACATACATCCAAAAAGTTTTCAAAAAGGGAGGAGGGAAGAGAAATATCTAGGAAAGACTGTCTTCCTATTTCAATACAGAACAGGTTTTGTGTCTGTTGTAGCAGGGTGCTCTGCTCCACAGGTTTCATGGGCATGTACTAACAAAAGATTTAATTTGGGCGTGTTTTCTTTTGTGCTTGTCACAGACAGGAAGCTCTTCAAGGCCAGGCTCTCACTGAGTTCGTGTGCTGTGCCTGTGCTGCCAGGCTGTGGGGGTAATTTCTTGGATTACATGAACAGGGTGCAGGTATAAGTAGCATTTCCCTTCCATAAGGGGCACCAGTCCCTCAGATCATCTGAGCAGTTCTTCCTGACCCAGGTGAGTGTCAGTGCTGAGCTGCTGATGTACAGGTGTGCTTGGCAGCATGTTCCTTGTTCCAGCAGCAGTCACCAGGTGGCAAGAGCAGTTCTGTGCTTAGGAAGTGATGTGGCCCTTTTGGGTGCTGTTTATCCTGTTCTCTTTCTTTGAAGGCTCCCTCGATGGCAGAACATGTCCCCATTAGAGTGGTGCCATTTCTGTTCTGTCTCTGTGCCAGGCCTTGGAGCTGCTTGGATAAAGAAAGGTATTTTCTCACAGGAGATCATCTGTTCAGATTGAAGCAGTGCCTTATATCCACTGCCAGCTTCCTGCTGCTTTCTTGGATGCTGCTGCCCACATCCCTTTGCTTGCAGGGAGAATATTCCACTTGTGTCTCTGCCTCTAGCTGGGAACTAGATACACTGCTCCATTGTTTACCTCCCCTAGAAGCTCTTTTTGAGACAGTCTGTATTTGCATTCCCTGGGCTGGCTGGGCAACAGCTAATCAAATAATTATATTTCAAATAAGATTTAACAAAAAGTCTGTAAAAATAAAGGCAAGGTGTAGTCATGCTTCTCACCAACAAAACTAGTAGCAGTGTACGTTCTGTGGAATGTTTCCCAAATAATCGAGGGCCATTTAATTTAATGTTCTTAACTTTTTTTGTTGCAGCTTTTTAAAATCTTATTAGATGTTCTCCTATCTTTATAGTATGTCTGCAGATCAAGTATCTCCTCCTTCCATTCCTTTTCTTTCCATCTCCCCCTGCCCCTTGTGCTTTAAATAGTCTTCTTGCATAGAGCTTTGACAAGCAGCTCTTCATACTTGAAGAGTTTCTGCTAGTAAGCTCCAGTTCTGTCCGTGTTTAAAACATGAATAAAAATAGCAGTGTTTTTTTCAACATTAAACTGAAGGTCCCAAACAGATAATTTTGCTTGTACTTATAAATAAGCATTACCCAGAAGCAGAAGTGCTGTATTTTTCCCCTGCCCTCAAACCAAAGACAGGACCCTTCTGGGTTGTTCTGTATCGTCCTCTCCTGTAGTTGGGCTCATGCATAGAAACCCTTTAAAAATACATTCAGCTCTGTTTTAAAAGCATTGGGGTTTCAGGGAGGAATTTTTGTTTGTTTGTTTTGCATTCCATTGTGGTCATTTGGAAGCCAGTTTTGAACTTGGCTGGTCTTACGGTCAGAAACTTTCTTCTAATTGTCAGCCCAGGAATCCAGGCCTGGACAAGGCCCTCTTGTACTGGTCTGGAGCCACTGCCCAGTGCTTGACCAGACTCAGCATTTCTTTCAGCCACTGTATAATAAATGCTCCATTTTACAGCTTCTAATTTGCTCCAAGCCAGAGCTGCAGGATGGTGAGGCTGAGGTTTCTGCAGTGAGGTGGAAGGACACTCAAGGTCAGCTGTGGGCAGAGGGGATCTCACCAGGGTAAGCACCGTTTGTTCAGAAGTGACACAGAGTTTTGGGAACACAGATCTAATAATTAGTCCTTATGTGCTTATTGTGGCATACAAGACACGTTTTGTTAAAAGTGAGTTTGATGTGTATAAATATCTTCTTGGCAAATGTGGAAAAGAGAAATCAGATGTAACCAAGGAGTAAAAGAAAACAGAGTTTAAAATACCTGTTTCATAACAGTCTTATTTTGGGGCTGAGATAATGGACCAGGCTTTGTACTGAGAATTAGTCTGTCTTGTGTGATACACCTTTCACTAGCAATATATTTAGCAAAGTGCTTGGCACTGTGTGAGGCCTGGGGTGTTTGTTCTGTTGGAGTCCTGCAGACTTTGCAGCTGCCTTTTGTTCCCTGATATCCTGAAGGTCCTTACTAAGCAATATAAAACATTCCATGTTGGCTTTGCTGAAGCTGGACACAATGTAGCAGTTGACTTCAGGAGGAGTGTTTTAACTGTAGAGAAAGCTGGATTTTGCTGGGTATTCAAAATTCTGTGTTGGCCTTTAAAAGATATTTAAGAATCTGTTTCAAAGAACTTGGACTTAGATCTGAAAAGGTTGTTACCCCAAGGTAACAGGAGCTTTTAGCAGGGCTTTTGAACACTTTATCAGTGTTCAAACTGACAATCCTCTGCTCTTTTAGAAGTTCATGAACCTCTTTAATAAGAACAAAGGTACCTAATTACCTAATTTTCCACCTTCCCCTCATCATGCTCATCTCTCTCTGTTCATTGTGGTGGGATCCTTTCACACTCAGTGCCACTGGGCTGTTCAGGTTCTGAACTCCCACCTGGCTTCTTCCAAACACCAGAAGCGTTCAGAGGCTCCTGAGCAGTGTATGATGCTGTGACAGCACTGGAAACCCCACCAGTTCTGACTGAAGCTGTAGAATCCTGGAAGGGCTTTGGTTGGAGCGTAAGACCTTAAAGCTCATCAGGTTCCGACCCCCCTGTCGTGGTCATCAGACTCCACATCACAAAACCAGAGAAAGTGACTGCACAGGATCATTTGAGCCTTGAAATTTTTATTACCTTGTTTGCATCAACCAGTTATTCCTTTCAGCACCAATAGAAGACAAAAACCCCTCCATATTGTTTAAAATACCTTGTTTTTATCAGGTCTGAGATTGTGGTTTTCTTGCAGATAAAGAAACCAATGAAAATATTTAAATTTTTCTCTTTTTTTTAGTACATTTATAACAAAATGTTGGAAGGTGTGTGCTTACCATATAAAAACATTAGGCTCCAGAAGGATACAATACCGAAAAATCATTGAAATAAAAAAGGTTATTCTTATTACAGGATTTCTAAACCTTAGCAATATTACAAGTCTTTAAAAGCATCGAGATTATATTGAAAATAAGATGGCATGGAAAACTGAGACCTTCAGTAACAATCTGACCCTCGTGATGGATGATAAAATTGGGAGCTTTACAAAGCACTTGAATTGGATTTCTCTCCTCATCCTGTAGTGCCAGGAGGAGGCAAAACTGCTTCATTTCTGAGCTGCTGATATGTGCTGACACTGCTGTGCTGCTCTGTGCTCCAGGGGAGCTCAGAGACCACAGTGGGGACAGTCAGATCGGCTCCGTCTGCAGCACCAAACAAAGGCCTTTGAGAAAAAGGGTCCTCAGTGGAATTGTACATTCCCTAAATCTCACTGTCTTACCCAACAGGTGGGACTGAGGGTCCAGCCAGCCTGACTGAGGCGCCTCTGGGATCAAAGTCTGTCATAATGCTGGCCCGAGGCAGGCACCCTCCTGCAGCCAGCAGGACACGGCTCAGGGCTCTGGGAGCCAGGCCTTGCACAGCTCGTGCTGGGCACCACTGCAATTGGTTAAATGCCTTTCCCACAGCACCAGGCTGCTGTTCCCAGCCAGGGGCTCAGTGGCTGAGCTGGAGCGGAGCCAGTGGAGCCACTGGACAGAGAGGGCATGGACTGACTGGAGCTGCATGTGCCTGAGGCCACGTTCTGTAGCGGGGGTTCTGGAATTTGAGCCTTGAAATGACCTGACACCCTCAAAACTCCTGGAAGTGCTTGCTTTTTGACTGTCCTCATTTGTGTCTTTTGTTCACTTGTTCTAGAAGTGCTGTTGTAAAATGCAAAGTGAACAGGAGAAACAGGAGATGTTCTATACCTCTTATCAAAAGATGACACTTGCTCTGCCGTGTCCCTGGTGCATTATTAGACCAAGAACAGCGTTATCACCCACTTCTAGAAGATGCCTGAAATCTCAGTACAAAGTGGGGTAAGCACAGGAGAGGAAGCTGAACTCCAGTTCTTATAAATAACATTCTACTGACCATAAGTAAAGAGAATTGACATGTGAACAAAGTATCCAGGCTTTGATCTCCTGGGCATGCTCTCACACCCAGCCCTGCCCTCCCGTGCTTTTTCCTTTCAGAGCAAATATTCTGTGATACAGTATCTGCCTCAGGCTTGTGATGATCCATGTCCTGCCACTACAGGCATTGTGTGAGTGACTCTCTGTGGAATGTGGTGCTTGCAGTGGTGGGGGCAAAACTCATTTTCCTGCCGGAGGTGACTCCTGGAAGGGAAAGCCTGTTCATTCCAGCTCACCTGGACACACACTCCCTGACCCCTGCAAACATGGACAGGCACAGGAGCAATGTGAGAACCAAGGAGCATCTGCCCAGTGGTACCACAGTGCTGTACCTCCCAGCATCACTCTTGCAAAGGGACATCCCTAAGACAGTAAATTAGAAAGAACTACCGAGACAGGTTAAATGCACGTGTATTGTGTGAGAGAACATTTTACAACTGGGCAGTTCTTGAGCACTGAGAAACTAGCAAACATCAAAATCTAAAACAGTTTACTTCAAATTTGAAAAAACATTTCTCAATATAGCTCAAGAAGTTGACAAAAGTCTCTCATTTTTAGGCAGCACAAAGCCACAGAATAACTTTTAAGGTAATTTAGACCATGTTAGTTTTACTGTAAATAATGTAACATTGTTTGGCAGTAGTTTTATGTTTATATCCCACACAGTGTCAAATTCAGCTCCTGCAACTGATACTTGGTGAAGTTGATATCAAATTGTAATTTACATTGTTAGGAAAACTATTAAAAATAGTGTAGTTAGTTTTACTACTGAGAAATAGCTGCTGTGCAGCACACACATTGCTACTGATACTGTCTGGATTTTTTAAAAAAGGTTAATAAAATACAAGTAAGGTAGAAAATAGGATTAAAAAGCACTGGTTTGGGTACAAGTTTTTCTGAACTGGGTGGAGCAATAAGAAACCAGAAAAACACATTGCACATATGTGCACCCTCTGTATAAAGACAAACATACAAAGTGGGAAACTGGTGGTGCACTGGGGTAGTACACTCAAGTCTCTGATGCTGTAAACTTGAATTCCTAATTTTATCAAAAAGGGGAACTGAGTCTGGTTCCATTTTTGGGTCCCCATGGGTTACTTGCAGATTACCCCTGGTTTGGCACAGTACACTTTTAAGAGGCAGTCTCTGCTGAAGGGACCCCGGGACTGGAAAATGAGGCATAAAATGTGTCAAGACCAGGTGCAGTGGGAGAGTGTGAGCAGTGACCCTCCTGCCTACTTGGAATTAGCCAATACTGTTAGTTCTGTACTCTCACGACTATGAAGAGTTTCTCTACTTGCAAAATCAGGCTGATTTAAGTAAAAGCTCTGTTGTTTACCATAGCTAACTAAGCCAGTACCAGAGACTGTGCAGACTGAGATTTCTAATTTAAATCTATTCAGGTTTAGCTCAAGCTGATTCCTAGCAGGCGCAAACTAAACTGAAACAAGAGCATCTTCAGGAGCTTGTGGTCAGCATAACTAAAACAGGTTACTTAAGGGAGTAAGTAAGTCAGATATTGGATTAACTCTTCTTAGCACAGGGATCCTGTAATGTAAGAGGAAATTACACTAAAAGTGAACACGACATAAGCAGAAGAAACTAAGTAATGATTAGAACACAGGGGGTTTCATTGTTCTCTGAAAACACAAACCCTCTGAAATTAAATCCCCCCCCAAAAATGCCAAGTCTCATTATGGACCTGATTCTCAGTTTTTCATTCTTTCTGTTAAGGTTACAGAGGCTGGGTGGGTCAGGCCATGGGGAGATGGCAGAGGGGAGCCCCACATTTGAAGAGCTGTAGTGGCAAGAACATAAGTCAGATGGCAAGACCCCTTTTCAAGTCTGTAAAGCATAACAAATGGAGAATTGTGTCTCAGACGTGGAAAAAGCCTCTGCTCCTGGGAAGCTGTTACCTAAGGCCAAGAGTCACAGCTCTATGCTCTGCTCTCTAGCTGGCCATGCTACACTTCCCCTTTAAGTGTACTGATTCCTTAGAAAATTGTTCAGTTATTCTGCCTTAGCAGTCATACACTGTTCTACACTTTTCTCTCCCCAAGTGTCACTTATGTTTACTCTATATCTAGCATGCATTTTACAATTCATTTCCCACTTACCCTTTCTAGCTAAGGCAGAATGTTGGCTCTGGTGTTACCAGTGGTACTACAGGAATCTATTCACTCTACTGTAACATACATATCCCATATCATTATTCAGAACTGTCCCACACATGGGAAAGAAAGAAAAGACATTACAGGGAAATCATATTTCTTCTTAAGGGAATAAGTTGCATTTAGAAAGCTGAAGGCCTGATTCTGGAGTCATCATTCAGACAAAACACTTCATAATTTCAGTGGGAACACAGTTGGAATAAGGGTAGAACTGTGTTCTTTAAGTCTTAATTCCAAATCTTTTGTGTGTCCGTAACTCGGACAGGAAGATATTGGTCAGCAAATTGAAGAGAGCTGTTGTTTGTTTGTAGGTCTGTCTGTGGTGGCAGTGACAGAAGGGTGTGCCAGTCCCAGGATGCCCTGCTGTGGCTGGCCTGTGGTGCTGACCCCTCCCTGTGCGTGGGGCTCGCTGGCAGGACGAGCGCATGCAGTGCGGGCCATGCGGCTGCTGCGGGCCAAAGGAAGAGACAAAGCTTCAGCTTCTTCCACAAAGAGATGATGCAAAAACCATTGAGCAGCACTAACTCACAGACTAGTTACAAACTAAATTGTGCTATATAGTAGTATAAAAACATGTTTGAGTAAGAATGGCACTGGTTCAGAAGGAATTAGGACTTCCATCTTGGTTCCGTTCGGTCCACAGTGAAAGCCTTGTAGTACAGGCCTGCCCTGTTGCCTGAGCAACTTGTGACTTTTGGCCACAACCCCTTCCATTTCTTCCCTTTTTAAATCCACATTGTTTTGGTACATTCTGGGAGTAGCCCAGGTCAGGTCTGATCACCTTTCCTAACGTGGCACCAGGATAGTTCGCTCTTATCCTCTGATATTTTTAAAATATCATTAATGTTTCCCTCTTCTGATTCTCCAAGCTGGTCAGTTTTAAGGATCATCTTCTCCTGTAGACACCATGAGGCGCATTGCTACTGGCAGGTGGTCTGTCAAGCCTGCTAATTGGGTAATAAAGCTGAACTCTTCCACTTCCTGCAAAGGAAAACAAAGGTAAGCAAAGGAATGGAAACACCCGTCTGTTACAGCGCACACGGGGCTCAGGCTCTTTGAACTACCGCGGTGTATTAGCAGAGGTGTGGCACCACTGTGGCTTGGCTGGGCTCCTGGGACACTGCCCCACAGAGGCTCAGGGTGGTGCAGCTGCTGAGGTGAAGCACTGCCACGACACCCAGCTGGACTAGTCTGCAGGAAATCTGTTGTACCTTTTCTTTCCATTTACAGTAACATCTTCTTGTTCCTGACACATTTATCCAAGTATGTAGGGAGGCCCTCACTTGGGAGGAGGGGCTGGCTCTGCCATCCTAAGCAGGGCATACAGCTAAAAAGGAAATCTGTCTTCATTAGACTGAGGTGTTCAACTTGGGTGGGAATGTAAGGCGATCAGGAATCCTGCTCCTTCTGTCTCTGAATTCCAGCCCTTGTTCTGACATCATTTCATGTTTGTAGGATGGATTTACCATACAGGTAAATGCCATGGGCGTTTGTGCTTCTGAAACAGGAAGCCTTAAAAGAATTTCCCTGCTGAACTGCTCTGTTGCCTGCTCTTCTACAGCAGCTGCAGTGCTAAATGGGTGTGAATGAGCTTCTCATTTTCATCATGGAATTCTGTACAATTCTGGCAAGGTCCTACTCTAGGAAGCAGACTGCACCCTGCAAGTTCTCATTCTGGGTAGCTCATGTCACCTTCTGCCTGCTCATCGCAGAGCTGTAACTTGGGTAGGCTCTCACAGGCACAAAAGAACATCCAGACACTTGAAAGGATTAAAAAATATTCAGACTGCAGGCACAGGAAAAGCAGCAGCCAAAACATTTAGTCTGGCTAAAGTTTAAGGAGTGGAAACGAGGCTGGTTGGTTGGTTGGTTGGTTTGGAAGAGCAGCACATCTACCAGTTGCTGCGGGAATCCCTGAACTCAGCTTAACTTTGGTTTGTAGCAGGTTTTACAAACTCAGTACTTGCATGCAAAAGTGGGAAATAGCAAAGCAGCAGGTCCTTCTTGGAGTATGAATTTGAATCCAAGCAGAAGAGGCTGCAGTGCCACTCAGGCAAGTTTGTTGTGTGAGTCACAGCTCTTTTTGACAAGTCCAAAACTCACCACTTTCCATTCCAGGTAGAGACCTTCTTCTGTATACAGCATATAGTCAATCCTCCTCCCATTTCCCTTCAGTGATGCCTTCCTCCCTTTCTGGCTGGAACTGTGGTTCTTGCTGGTGGGATAGACTAAGTATCCTTTCCTTCCTTCTTCACTTTCCAGTACCCTATTTCATTAAAAAACCAAAACCAAGCACTTTAAATGGTTTGCTCATTCTGTCCATCCGTGCATTACCCTGGATTCTCTCCAAATCCCCAGTAAGGGTAATCCCAGTCCAAAAGGACTGTTAAACTTGTAAAGCACATCTTCTTCCAGATGTTTTCCAGTATGAGGCTGTACTAACTGCTGACTAACTCTCAGAGCCTCAGGCAGGCCTGGCATCACTGGTGCTGTACTGGTGGGGCTCCCCTGTAGCCAGGAGGGGGGGCCTTGCTTGCCTGTAGTGTGGGGCAGCCCACAGCCCCTCCACTGACCTCCAGGGTTGCTGAAACTGCCAGAGCAAGAAACTGTTTCCTGGATTATTTTAGTACCCACCTGAGCTCTTTGACACAAACCTCTCCATTCTGATCAGAGCAACTCCTTCTGAAATGACAGCCAGCTTTACAGACAGGGTATGGATGAGGAAGGGTTTTCAGGAGCACCTTTGAGCATGTGGTTCTTGGTTTTGAGCAAGCTTCAGCATCAGATTACTGTGTCTTGGACCCCAAGCCCTTACTTCACTAGAAATGACAGCCTAATGTGTTTGATTCCTTTAAGTGACACTCTTCAAATTCCTCCACGGAGACGGACTTACTCAACAGGTGTGTTAGCACTGCCCCCACCTGGAAAGGAGATTACCTGGCCCAAGCCCATATACAGGAGCACTTCAAACTGAGAACTAAGTACCAGTCTCCAGGCAAAGATGCAGCTCCCATTAAAATGTTTTGTTTGAGTGCTTAAACCTGAACAGCAGATTTTATAGAGAAGACTATTGAGGCCCCAAGCAACTCGATGTAACTTTGAAGTTATCCCAGCTTTGAACGCGACTTTGGATCAGAAAATGCACAAAGGCCCTTGTTGCTCCATTTTTATAGTTAATCTTGTGTTTTGCTGTTGTGTTGGATTTCAAAAGAAACTTGGTTTACCTTCTTGTATTCTATTTAAAAGCTGTACCCAAGGAGCACTGAGGGTTACAGACACATGTAATGCACAGGAACTGCCCGTGTCAGGGTTTGCACAGAGGTGACAGCAAGTACAGCCTTGGCTGTGTGGCACAAGTGTGCTGCAGAGGGACAGGTTAGGCTGTGGGTTTGCTTTCTGGCTTAACACACAAACAAACCACTTTCAGACCACCTCCTCAAAAATCACTTCCCTTTACTTACCTGCCAAAACCTGAGCTCAGGGTTCTGTGGTTTCCCTTGTGCAAGTTGATTACGCCATTAAGCAACATCATCAACTGTCGCAGGAGAAACACTGAGCCATGAACTTGGGTCCTAGCAGGTACAAAGCCTTTAATTTCACCTTGGGAAAAAATAAGATATTTTTGATCACCCAGTTTTTGAGACTTGACTTGGATGGGTTTTATGAGGTTGGGTTTAGGAATTTTTTAATGCATGAATGTGAGAGTACAGGATGAAGGAATAACAAGGGACAAACACCAGACTCTCGTGATATGTTTTAATGGGTGAAATTCAAATGGCTGCTTTGTCAAATTTGGTCTCTTTGGAAGGACCTGAGTGGTGGCAGAGGGGCACTGGCTACAGGTGATTAGGTCTCAGAAGTGTTATAGTCTGTAAGTTTGTGTCAATTGAAGCACTTAATGTGCCTTCAGAAGGTAACAGTGACAAAATGCCACTCAGATACTTATTTAGTCAGAACTTTTCTTAACCTCCTTTGGACTTAGTGAGGTATTGAAGGTTCTGAGAGTTTACTGTAATCAGTTTCTGCAAGTAAACTTTCTTTGATGTGTTACTTGTTTTAATAATAGCTCACAGTAAATTAGCTTACTCTCTGCACCCCATTTGCAAGATGATTCTACAAAGAGCCTTTGCAAATGGTTCACTTCCGTGGATTGGTTTTTTGGCTCAAGGAAGCAAGTTCTTTGATGGGACTGACCTCTTTCAAAAATTGTATTTATATTTGGCAAAGATAATTAAGTAACAAAGTAGAAGAAACTGCTGATTAGCACTGCAGTACTACTGCAAAAAAATCTTATTTGCATTAATTTAATAGATGATTTTTTTTAGCTTCAATTATGTCTTTTTAAAAGTCTGTGAGTGCTGGGTATTCACTTAACCTGCACAACTGCTCACAGAAGGGAAGTGTTGATTTGAAATACATGAAGGAAACCAATTGTAAATGTTTGACTAAAACTGCTCTCTGCACAGTTTGCTGTTTGTCTCTACAGGAAGTGGGCACAAGTGATGGACACCTGGCTCCGCTGTGCTAACAGTTCAACACTAATTGAGTGAACATCAGTAATTATGACTGAGTTGCTCAACGAAACCTGAATCTTGTTTCTTAGCTATGCTGTGCTGTGCTCTCACAGGCTTGACTCTGTTCAGGGTTCAGGGATGAAAATGGGCTTGAAGAAGACAATCACCTTTGTGAGATGGGATTATTGGTGTGCATTTCATGAAGCCTTTCTGAGCAGAAGCTTGTGTGGTTTCCAGCACTGTGGCAGGGCCCAGATTGTTACATCTATCTAATTAATTGTTCTATAATTATAAATGACTTGCTCATTATTTGTACCAAGTATGTTGTTCTAGTCTGATGTTTTACGTATGCTGCCCTTAACATGAAAGAGATATTTAAGAACAAGTTGTTCTGCTGCTTTTATGGCCTAATTGTTTTAGTAATGTGAACTACTTAATTTTATTTATAAAGTAGAGAAGAGTGCTGATGAAGAAATAATTCTCTGGATAGCTTACGCTGCCAATCTAAATGTCTGTAAAGCTTGATCAAGGTTCATTATTGAAAAATTTGAGAATGGATCAATTTTAGGCAGTCCCCTGGTTTGCTGTGTATATGAACAATATTTGTTAACTAGACAGTGCCCCACAGCTACTGTGCAGTTTAACACTGAAATGTCTCTAAAGCCCAGATTCCATTAATTGCTTTAAACTTGCTGCATTTCTTGGCAGTTCTGTTTAGCAGGGTCAGGAGGACAGGCTCTCTCAGGCTTCCCTAAGGTCTGAGCACATCCACATAAGGGGCCCGTGCAGGTCCCCCTTCCCTGCAGAGCTGCACAAACCCAGTGGAAATTACACTCACAGAGGGTTTGTTCATCAGTGCAAAAGAATTATAACACATTGCAGAAAACTGAAAGCCACACTTAGCAGGGAAAAGTCTTACGTGTATTCTGTTCCCAAGGCTCAAGAATATTTTCCAGTTATCACATCCTAAGGTGCTCTACATACACAGAGGTAGCAGAATTAATGTTCTTACATCTTTATGGATCATTTCATGGCTCCCTATCTAATCAGTCATGTTTGTTGGTGGAACATAATTGCTGAATACAAGTAACTCTTCAGGGAATAAACCATAACACCCCAAAAGTAGTTTAGCGACACATTGTCTGAAAAGGCCTCTTGGAAGTACAGAGTTTGTTAGGCTTTGTTTCTTTTGTTTTGGGGGTTTATAGGTTGTATTGGTTTGTTTTGGGGTTTTTTTTAAAGAGCTCCAAGCCTGCTCTTGGAACCATAAAATGGAATGTTACACCCACACAGAGATTTGCATTTGCAAACTTGACTGTAGGGCCAAATCACCTTATTTTTGCATTCCAGAAATCCCTTTCACATGTACCAAATTTATGCTTTCAACATGTGATTAGAACTGTTTGGAAATTTTGCAGGTTCTCAAATGTGCAAACTGAGACTTGCTGTAGCAGATCTTTATTTTGGACATAAACTAAGCCCAGACCTGATGTCTAGAATTTTGTTTCTTTGTTCAAAACTGATACAAAGAAAACTTCAGGGCGTGACCTCACCTAACCCATTCAACCACATGTCCATTATTCCATGCAGAGGTAAGTAAAAATGCCAGCATAAACTGCCTATAATGTGCCATTTCCATTTTGTGTGCCAACAGAAACATCTGGACAGACTTGCTGATTCAAATAACTTTCCCTCTGTAGTATAATGGGGTAACAAACAGCTAGAACATCCTTCATAGTTAGTCAGGGTGATAACGCATTTAGTCCAGTAAACTCCCCTTCAAGGTACAGAAGGTACAAAAAGGATTGCCACATTCATTAAGTGCTGCTCTAAAAGTTACAAAGCTTATTAATTTCTCTCCACTGGAATATTGTTTAAGAAACAGTACAGGTATTCAAGGAATTTATCATAAGACTTTGGCAAGGTAAGGGTTTTTTGTATTTCTACTACATTTCCTTTTGTTGCTGTCCTTCGCAGTGCAGTGAGCACAGAACTGGCTGCCTGCAGAAAGACCTTCAGACAAGCTGTCCACATACCCTTTTTGGTAGCTCCTGGAGTTCCTTGTCCTATGGCCTGTCCAGGCAGGACCAGCTCTAGAGACACAGACACTGCAGCTGCTCTCATCTCTTCATCCACTGAAGCCAACCCTACTGGACTTGGAGAAGCAGCCACTTTTCCTTTCCCTTTTTTCCTCTTCCCCAAACACCCCTGAGTTAAACTTTGTTTTGTTTTCCAGTCCATAATCTACCCCTCAGTTTGTGAAAAGTTAAATAGCAAGCAATGAACTAACTCCCTTTCTACAGAACCGTCTAAAACATGTGGAAAGATTAGGAAATACATACTTCTGTAGGTTATCTGGGGTGCACACTTCTTCATCATATAATCCTTCAGGATCCAACAAGGTACCTGTGAAGAGAAAGGAGATGTGAGTGCCCCAGCATTCCTCCTGTGATGTGCCTGGGGAAGCTCCTGCAGGTACAGCTGTGTGAAGGCCAGGTCTGTGTGGGAGAGAGGGGAGTGTTCTGGCTGAGAGCATGTTCTGGTCACTTCTGCTCTCTCCACACCCCCCTGCTGCCTGCCACCTTGCAGAGTGCTCCACCCTTCCCCTTCTCAGCTCTGATGGCTCTGGTTTGTTTTTTTGCTCCCACAGAGTAAAGCCCCATTATTAAACAGTTCCACTTATCTTCAGCATCTTCACAGTTATTATTGCTGCTCTAGAGACAGTATTAATTCCTGATCTAAAACTTCATCAGGTTCAACTGAGTTTCACCAGGAATCAATACCTCGGAGTTCTATGAAATCTTTTATAATACAAACCCTACAATTTGTAGTGTTGTTGATTTGCTTTGTTACATCCTCACTGACAGTATTTCTGCAACACCAAATGGAACGTTCTGATCAGAAGCTGCAGGCTTTCACTGCAAGCACACAGTACAGAAACAATAATTTGGCTTCCTCCCCCCCAGGTAATGCAGGGATTGTTTAGAAGCAGGAGGGGTGGGGAAGGCATTCAGGTACCTGGTGACATGAGCTCTAGAATGTGGACTGGACTTTGAGATCTTTGGTTCTTAATTATAACTCAGCAACACAAGTTAAGCTTTGTACAGTGTATGTTACAAATATTTGTTCACCAAGCTGTTACTGCCAGGCAGCTGAAGTCCCTGCTGCTTTAGCTGCCGTGTGGGTGGCACAGGAAGCTCCCCCAGCTGCAGAGGCTCTTACCGATTGCCCACGGTTTATCCTCCCCAGGACCAATCCGACAGGGGTCTTTGTAGTGTGTAAACAGAGAGTGCTGCTGCTCCAGCTTGTCATCTGCAGGGAAAGAACAACCCTGAGAAAAGGTGCATCACCTACTGGTCATCAACCTGTGCACAGCTGTGTGTTCTGCCACAACGGGCTCAGCACATCCTCCTTTCTCCTCAGGAGAAATACAGAGGTTTGATTTGGGTCAGTTCAGCAGCAGCTTGCCTTGGTCAGCAATTCCAACAAATGCTTGCTAACAACAGTGCTTTCCTACCAGGTCTTTTCTGGGAAAGACCTTTTTGGTAGTTTTCAGCTCTGAACTGAAGTTGTCCTCCCTTTGCCATTGCATTGCCTACACTGGTACCAAACTCTTGCTGAGATGATCACCCAGGGGACACCTGGGCTGGCTCCCCAGTGGCAATCATTTGCCATTTCCTTATTCAGTCATTAATCCAGCTGACTGTCCTTCAGCTGCTGCATCCACACCAGTTCAGCTGGCTCATTACATCTTTCCAGCTAGCTCTCAATCTTGAGAACATCCTCATCACTGCAGGGAGGAAAACCTAATTTGTCAGGGAATCCTGGAGTTGTGGCAGAGGATTGGAGGACTGACCCTCCCCAAAGTTTGCCAGGTGGGCGATGCAGGGAATTGCTTTTTCTGTCTGAACAGCCAATTGGCTTGTTTAATGTTTATGGAAAAGTAAAAGATGAAATCTTTGCAATTTTTTGTTTGTCCAAGTTTTCCCTTGTTGTATCATATGTCAAGCGAATTTCCCTGGAAACCAAGACAGATTAAAATGATTAATTTGCAATTGGCACCATGATAAGTCCCAGCTGGTGACACAAAACTTTACCCATCTGATTGGAAAGTTTTTTATCTTATGCTAAAAGGTTTAAAAACATAAGAGTTTTACACAAGTCAGCCCAGAGCAACATGACAGTAAGTAACTGTCTAAAACCATTTCCACTAAGTGTGAATTCTCTGTATGAATGTTGCCATAAGGTTCTGTAAAGCGGGAGGGGAAAACTGAGTTGCAGAAAATTTGTCATAAGCATAAGGTCACTCATGGACCTGAATATCTTTGAAAACTGTACTGTCAATACAACTAAGAATAGAAGCTTGGTATTCACTGAGACATTAATTAGCTGCTGTGTCAGTCTGTGGAGTGGGAAAGGACACAGAAAATCATAAAGAGAATTACAGGAAGCTGATTATTGCTTTACAAAAACTTGAGATGTTCAATTAACCTATAATGCTAGAAATGTCCCCTAAAACAATGAGTAATGTAAAAATGGAGGAGAGAACTTTGAAACACTGCACTAATCTTGCTTAGCACATAAGGAAAAAAAGCAATTTAAATGTAAAAAATTAAATACCCGGCTTAATTCCAGTTTCTAGGCTGAGTGCATTTTAAAGGGGAGGGCAATGTAAATAAGTGGCAGAGATAGCAAAAATAAAATTAATTTTTATAACTTGCTTTTCAATTCTCTTTAGCAGTAGTTGCAATGTTTACAACTATTGTTTGCAAAAGCAAAGAGTTGGTTTTACCTTTTATTTAAAAAGACAGCTCAGAATTGCACTAGTTATACTCTGTGCTTCTTGTGCCAGACCTTGGGTAGGGTGCCCGAACTCCTCAGGTAGAGTCCTGACGTATGTTCTCCCTCACAGCATTGCTCCCCTCTCCCCATTCATTGCCTTTGGATCTGGGGTCTCCCTGGGAGTCTCCCCTCTGTTGTGCAGCAGCTCCTTTAGTTCCTTGATGGACACCTTTGCCTCCAGGCCACTCCATCCACCCAAACCGAGGCGAGTGCCAGGGCCAGCTGCCAGCACTGTCCCTGTGTGTCCTGCAGCTCCCACCCCCCTGCCCAGCACGGCTGCTCTTGCTCTCACCAGCCTGTGCAGCAGCCTGGCAGCCACAGAGCTGTTACTGAGCCCTTCCTGCTGTGTTCCCTCAGGAACTCACTGCTACCACTGCACCTTCTCCTAACGTGTGTTTGTCTGACTCCAGCTTCCCAGAGCTGCTGCACTTCCTGGTGCCCACGTGCAGAAGGGATTCTTGGCCCAGTCAGGCACTTGCCAGCACCTTCTCAGACCATTCTGAGCTTACACTGGCTCATCCAGTTGGGACTGATTGACTTTTTGTACATATGAATTGGAAACGAGTGACAGAAGGGCTGGGCTTTAGGCTGATGGTCTTTTCTACCCAATTAAATGTTTCTACAACTTTGCTAAAATCCTCAATTTCAAGTGTCTGCTACAAGTAATGAGATCAGAGATAACAGTGGGGGTTTTTAGATCAGCCAATGCTTGCTTTTTGCTTCTTAAAATTGTTTTTGGTACAGTTGTTGCTCTCTGCCTAAGCTACCTGAGGCTTCTTATAAACACTACAGAATTCACACTGGTTGCTGTTCCACAAATGCACCTGGCCATCCACAGAGCCTGGTCTGAATTGCTGAATCCCACCTGGAATGCTGCAGCCCCAGCTCAGCTGTCAGTGCCCCCCTGCCTGTGGCAGCTTTTCAGCTGTGGCCCAGTCACACAAGAGGCCCTTTAGCCCCAGCCAGGCTGGTCCATGTGCCAGCTCCAGACCAGCAAAGAGCTCTGGGATACACAGACACAACACAATCTAACTGTTAACAGAGCATAATATTTATGTTTGGAAAAGGCTTCTATTTCTGTGAGCTCACCACCCATTAATTATGGGTTTGGGGAGTTCTTTTTCTAGTACCGTCAGCATCCAATTAAAGTAAAAAATAGATTTAAAATTTCTTGAAATTAAAAAAACCTAAAACTACATAGCATCAGTTAATTTTTTTCCAAGACCAATTCAGCAATGTTGAGTTCTCTCTGCAGCATTAGTCTCCTGTGTCTGTGTATCTCCACTATGAAACCATTTTTAACTGCATGAATGTACTATTTTTTCTCCACAAAACTCCCATAACATACATGTCTCTCCTTAGTAATTAAAACTGTAGAACATTAAGTGTCTACCTAATTCAAGTAAAGCTAAACCACTGGATCTGTCCTCATTATTGCTACATAAGTCACAAATTATTGCTCTTTGTGCCTTAAAACCCATTATGTTAATAACTCCACAGAGCTCATGGGATGAGCCAAGGAGAGTAACTCACACTTAAAGCTATTTTAGAAGTGTTTGTAGCAAGTAAGTTTTTCCTTACAAAAGCCAGTCTTAATATACTGCTACAGTCAGTCCACGGGGATGAAGACCATTCCTATCCCGTTCTGAACAGGCAGACACCAGGCAAAGGCAAACCCTGACTTACCAGAGGAGCAGTTATCGAAGTTGAGATCTCCGCAGATTACATCGAAAGCCACCAGCTCCTCTGGATTGGCTGTACTGGAGGAGGAGGTAGATTTTCTGAATTCAGACAGCCAATCTTGAAGCATATCCAGTTGCTCACATCGAACAGTTGTGTCTTCTGTAGCAAACAAACACACAAATAAGCAAACCAGGAGCAGGACCTCGTTTGTGTCAGCTCTTGGCAGACATCCTGAGAAACAGGGTGCAAGGCAAGAAATGGTGTGGCTAACACTGCACTCCCAGTGCTTCACCTGTTGGGATGTTCATCAGGAACCACACTTCTTGATTTATATACCATCTCCTTCTGGAACCAATGCTACCAGGCTTGTCTGAAGGAATGACAGGACAAGCCACCTGTGCTACAGACAACCAGCCAAAACCATAATGTTTCTGGCCAGAGGAGGAGCTGCTGCATTACATTAACGATCAGGAATTCAGAGTTAAATTCCCACTTCAGACAAAACGAGACAGCATGTTCTGGAGTAAATCACTTGATCTTGCTTTGCTTTTTAACTTCTAAAAATTAAAAGTTTAACTTTTGAGTGTAAATAGTAATTATACATCAGTGGTAAATTCAACTTACTCATACTGTAGTTGTCCATCCAAGGAAGGGTTCTATTTGTGTTCAGGTAAGAATACCTGGCCTGGAAGTACTTTTTCATAATTTTAAAGGTACGTGTTAGATACATATTTAGGTTGGCAGGAATTCAGAAATAAAGAACTGGATTCTTTTCACCAGGACATGCCCTGTTTTATAGGAGTGATATGAAAGTGCTGAGATTGATTGGTTGCCAAATAGTTTGTGAAACCATCTGACGCACAAAACATCTCTTTAATTACAGCAACTAACCACACAACTTCAAGAACATTAGGTGACAGGAAGTCTAATAAAAAATTATTACTGTCCCTCTCTTAAAATGATTACAGCAAAAGCTTGATGTGGGGAAAGGAGCAGAAAGAGATACATTCTAGAAATCTTTATCATATTGTCTTTTCTTTTGTTTTCACTGCACCGTACTGATAGTTATCATTTTGCTTGTTTCAGACTTGAAAAGATGTATCAAGCCACAGTAACATTACTTTTCTTCAAAATAAAGGATTTTATTTCAAATACTACAATCAGAGGGAAAATCAGCCAACCCAAAATGACTTATTCTGAGTAGAATTTTATTTTAACTTGATTTACTACTTTGTGCTAGATATTAAAAAGGTGTAAAACCCAATTAAAACATCAGTGACATGTGTCTAGAGCCGCTTTCAGTGGCTATTAGGGAGCTGGTGAATGTTGGAGTCTACATGCACAGAGTCTGGTAATCACTCATCTCAACTGCAGCTGTCACCAGCACTCCTCAGACTTTTAAAGTGTGAGCTCTGCAGCTCACTGTCACTACACCACATCCCTGGGAAGGCTTGGGTTTTCCAGAACATCTCAGGGCAGGGCTGGGGAAAGGTGTTAAAACAACAGTTAAATACAAACAGACTCAGAAATGTTCAACCAACCATAATTTGATACAATGCTAAATAATTTAAAGAAATATTGAAAAGAACACAACCAGAGAAAGAGAGTTTTAAGAAGGTTCTTAAACTGACTCACCTCTTCAGGCTGCTAATTCCAACAGCAAATAACCTAATTTTTTTTCTGCTTGTGCTATTCCCAGCAAATCTTTACCAGCTGGGCTGTAATATAAAAGCAGATACAAATGCTTCCCAGATCTATCCCCTAACCTACAGTTTCTAGTGACTTGTACCTCAGGTTCACATGGTGCTCTACGCACACAGCTTGGCACAAATCCAGCCATTCTCGGGAAAACCCCTTGCTCTGACAGCACAAGAAAGCCCCACAGTGGGGATGCAGCTAAACAAAGGCACAGGAAATAGGTCACATGGAATAAATGCAGCCTGGAGCAGGTGCCACTCACCACAAAAGGTGTGCGTGACTAACACAGACATTCTGCTCAAGGAGAGATACAGGCAAAATCACAGATCCACAGCAAGTGTGAGCCTGTGAAAGACACCTCTGGAGACCATCTAGTCCACCCTTCCGTTCAAGCGTGGGTCACCTAGCACAGGTTTCCCATCAGCCATGTCCAGTCAGGTTTTGAATGCCCCTATGGCTGGAGGATAACCTCTGTCAGCCTGTTCTCGTGCTTAGTCATCCTTGCAATTAAAACAATTTCCCTTTGTTTAATTGGCATTTCGGTTTTTGCCCATGTCTGCTCATCCCATCACTGTGCCCCAGTGAGGAGAGGCTGCCTCCCTCTCCCTTACACCCTCCCAGCAAGTATTTACACACTTTGACAAGAGCCTTCTCCTCCTGAAGCTGTCCCAGCTTTCTCATTCCTGGTGAAACTTATTCAAGTGGATGGATTGTTCTCCTTTTGGAGCATCTCAAACTTTCTCTCCTGTCCCCTCTCCTTGGGCTGTACTTTCCCCTGGCCTACTGCTGTTTCTTCATAACACAGCTTTTATGCACAGTGCTCGTTAATGAGGATGCAGCAACGTCTTGTTCCCCACAAAGTCCCAATTACATAAATTGCTTAATTTTCTAAGACTGGCTTTTATACCCCTGAACAGTCAAGGAGTATTTTTCTCATTTTCTGTGAATTATCTGTCACGGCTTCACCAAGATGAGTAATTGAAAATGTGGCCATTACCACATGGGCATGAAACTCAGGCAGCAACATGGCACAGATCAGCTTGAAGAATGTAGCAAACCCACTTAACTGAAAGACACAAAGGTAAAAGTCTCCAAAACTGAAAACACTTGAGAAAAACAAGAGACAGAGAGACAAAAATATTTTAGGAGGATGTTGTGTCTGATAACATGCATCACTGTTACTAAAAAGGCATTAACTGCACAGGGACAGACATCTCTCTCCCTGAGGATGCTGAGCCTCTGTAACAGCACTGTACAGCACACAACCTCAGGGCTCTACAGATAAACAGTAGCCTTGGAGCTCTAGAAACACAGGACTTTATGTCTCTCTAGCAGAAGTGCAGAACTTGTGACAGTCTGGCATCCCTGACTATCCCTACTAGAGGTCATAGAAGTAATTGCACTTCAGTGCACTCTCAGGAGCGGTGTCAGTGAAAACAGCTACATTTCCATGGCACAAGATGGGATCCCTCTAATGCCACTTCTTTGCTGAGACAGGTCTTATCCAGCTCACTGCAGCTGCTCAGCAGGTACAGCTGGATCTGTATGCAAAAGATATTAGTCACACTCAAGTTTTAGCAGCTCCCAACGAGCTTTGGAGATGAGGAGAACTCAACTGATCAGACATCTAAGTAAAAGAGAAGGCAAACCCACATCCAGGACAATCAGGGGAACAGACATTTCAGAAGGTGCTACTGAAATGCAATAGCATCAGTAAATATTAACAGAAGAGAATAGGTAGTAACTCCCAACAGTTATGTTCAACTTCTTAAATGTTGAGAGAGAATCACTGATCTGACTGACTGCCACCAGGGATTAACCAGAGAATACAGATTTGTCCTAATTGCTATGCACTCTTTTCCTCAGTAACTGGCCTGGAAAAATGCACATAATTGTGCTGTGAGTGCTTCCTGCAGTCAGCATTTCTGAATTCTCTGAAAGTTCCCTTCAGCTTCGAATTCTGCGGAAAGATGAAAGGGTAATGTGGGAAACCTCAGCCAGCATAAATAAATACTTCTCCTTTGTTAGTTGTAGAATAATCATACTTGCCCTCTCCATTCACTGAAATGCTTCAGTGAGACTCTGGCTTTAGTTAGAACTGCAGGTCCTGTCTGCTACTGGGGCAGAACTGTGCTGTCCTACTCTCAACAGCACTGGAACCAGCACTGTGGTGGTAGGACAAAGCAGCTGCAGGCCCAGTCAGAGCACATGAAAAGGCCCAGTGGAGGCACTGGTAAGCAATATGGGATATACTGGCAGGGAACCTGGGGAAGATGAGCAAAAAAACCTTGTAAAGTGTGGGATGTAAAGCCTTGTCAAAAGGAAAAATTGTTTCCAAGTCACAAACCAAAGGCTTCAGTTTAGCCATGAGACAGGCTGTGGCACACCTGACCTGTACAGACCCCTGCACCTGGAACACACTTCATCCAGGGTAGCTGAGGAAACCAACCAAAGGAAGAACAAACCCCCCAAAAACCCAAAGGAACAAACCCCTGTTATTCTGCTGGCTCACTTTTCAGCTAGGTCAGGTCCCCACAAGTGCAGCACAGCCTGCAGGGGCCAGGGTAGCAGAGCTGAGAGCAGGGGGCAAGGCCAGGCTGCCCCAGGGTGGGTATTTCAGAGGGGTGTGCAATCACTGCCCGAGGATGCTGAGCACTGGAGTTACTGCTGACTGCACTGCCACAGGTTGAACACACACAGCTTCCTCAGTGCTGAGCTCAGTGCTGAGCTGAGCTCTGCTTCAGCTGGGTGCAGGCTTGGGAACCTGAACTGCTGCATTCCCACTCCACCCAGAAGAGGGACATGAAGGAGGTTATGAGACAGCACCCCAGGCCACAGCGTTGGCACAGCTTGAGCCACACTTGCTGTTGGTGGCTGGGGCCTGGCTCAGAGGCATGACTCAGCACGACCTGGGATGTGGGTGGATTCAAGGCAGCAAAACCTGTCCAGAACATTAATCACTGACTAATCAAAAGACAGAAGAGAACCGTGTAAACTTAACAGCCCTTGGAAAATAATTACACCAAGTCTCCTGAAAGGATCCCTTCATTTGTTGCTGAAATGCAGCTATTTCCACGGTGGAAAGGAAGAGCTGCTTCATGGCACCAACCCATACCAGGCAGAGAACTGAGAGGGAAAGCTACATCTAACTCTAAGGTTTCTTGAAAAAGTAGAGGGTGAGGTCTGAAAAAATAGTACTTGCTCAGAATGGAGTTGAGCCATCACATGGTTCTTGAAAAAAGCATCAGTAGCTGGTCCCTCATAAGCAGTGGGGTCACTTCATTTTACACTCACAGAAGTATCAGAACGGTCAAGTGTCAGTCTATGTATCCTAGAAGGGAAACCAGCTTGCACTCAGCCATGAGATGATTTAAATGGCTGACCTTTTAAATAGTGCTAGTTTTTATAGATACCACATCTTTACATTGCTGATCTGGGGGTTTTGGATAATTTTTTGATGTGTGAAATGTTATGAATTAGATGATGCAAATCACAAAGCACAGCTCTGCCAAACTTAACAAATGTTAGTTTTCCACTTCATTACAGAAACAAATATATCTGAGGACAGACTCTTAAATCATTGTCTGCTCTATTCCAATGTAGTTTGAACCAGATAAACCTAAAAACGCGAAGCATGACCCATGAAAGATTGTGTTTTACCCTTGAAGAAGCTTTAGGCTGACTTTGGAAATAGAACATTACTTCCCCATTCTTCTTCCCCCCATCCTCTTCCTCTTTAATATTTTAGGGATTTCACAATGTAGTTATCAAGGACTGAGAATTCAAGACTAGGAAGTAAAAAAGAGCAGGACTGAAAACTAGAAACAAACCCCAAAGAACTGCAAACTAAACTAGAACAGCAACAAATCTCAGCTCCACAACAGCAATCTCACAGTACATTAGCATAAGTTAAAAATAGAAAAGCAGAGAAGGATGTTACATTGTTAAAAAGTAGCTGAAAAATTCATTAGTCTTTTTTAGCACTGTGCAGTGTCTCTAATGTACCTCAGGGAGCGGCAGCTTTGTTCCCCAGTTGTTCTGTGGCTGAGGCAGAGGCAGGGCAGCAGGACATGCCCAGCACAGGTGGAAGGTTCCAGCATTTCTCATGTGTGACTGCCCTGCAGCACACGGGCTGTGCCCAGGCAGCCTGGCAGGGCTGTGCCGTGCTCTCCAGCACCCAGGGGCACAACAACCACAGTCATACTGACTAAAATGAAAGATATCTACCCCTCTGGCTAAATTAAATTCTGATCATACCCAAACTAGACGTTTGTAGATTTGGCTTTTGTTACTTTTAAAAATGGCCAAGAGAATTTTCCAATGAGTGTATTAACCTGCTAGTCATTTACCTATGAAATTTGCAGGTCAAAACCCAGAGAATTTTGGCTTTTTCCATCAGAAATCAGCAGCTAGAATAACTGTCCCGACTTGTATCTTCTGATTATCCCCTGATTATCCAATACAAAGAAATTGTGGTGTATATGCTGCACAGTGCGGGTTAAATGCTGTTGGGTTACAATGATAGTAATGTATTTCTGAAATAACAGGATCTGATTAAGAGGGAGCAAAGAGAAGAAAAGCTCTCGAGGGATATTTTTTGTTTGTGTCCTATGATACTTAATTACTCTGAGACTGGAAATGAGAAAGGTTGGGGATACTTGTCTACCCTTCTTTGCAATGCTCCCTGCACTTTGTCAGAAACACAGGAGGAGCAATACTTGCTCCTTTTGCACAGGAATATCCCCACAGGAAACAGTGACCAACTAAGAGCTGCATGTTAGGACAGTACCTGCAATAGCTTGCAAGTGAGTGCAGGAAATGTATCCCACGATTCTTTGGTCCTGAGGTGTACTTCCCACTTGCACCTGGAAGGGAAGAAATAAAAAGGTGAGTAATGGAAGAGCTCTTAGAACTCTACTTCCAACCCTGTCTGTGCAGCCTCTGTAGGAGCCTCTTTCACCACTCTATCCAGCCAGCTGCATTTTGAAAACACCCACACACAAAGCTCACTGGTATTACTGGGGCTTGCTCCTGGCACACTGACACTTTTCCCAATTGCCATGGTCAATGCTTTGACTTTCATGTGTAACATGTGCAAAACTTTGACTTTCTCCTGTTCTTTGCAGTCCCACTTGTGTTGTCACCCTTTTGCATCCCAGCCCTTGTTTGGAATGCAAGATTCAGGGCCACCACTCGGGTGCCATATAAAACTATTATCAGCAGCCAAATTGGCTTGGTATCTGTGTGCAGTGAGAATGCAGAAGGAAAAAATTCCAAGGGAGTTTGGGGAAAAGGATGAAACATGAAATAAATATTGATTTTGACAATATTTTCTCCATTCTACAGCAAGTTTTGGATTTGAAGGGATTTTTTACATTCTTCCCCAAACGTGCAGGGGACTTGAGTATTCCTCAGCAGGTCTGACATCCTGCAGCTCACAGCAGCAGCCCCCATGCCAGGCAGGTGAAACACAGTGTGGACTCCTGCTCTTACACACAGAAGAGGCTGGGCTTCCAGGGACACCAGAATGCAGTATAATTTCTCATCTATATCATATGTTACAATCTTTTAAAACTGTATTTGCAGGTGGTCACATAAGCAAATTAGAATGAAGTTCTGGTTTAGGTTTTTAGCTTTACTGACAGTTTTGACAGTTGAGGACTTACACAGCTGCAAATCAAAATTCCCAATGATATGAAGACCAAGTTTTGGATTGTGGACAAGGCAACTAGTTTGAGCATATGGTTTTCTTGATGACAGTGAATATGGCAATACTGCACGGATCAAAGAAAATGCTCAGAGAGGGAAGTTGTACCCAGGGCTCAGAAAACACCACCACAGATAACTGTCCTTCACAAAGCTAGGCTCAAATTTTACCTGACACCTTTAAATAACAAGCAGAGCTCCATCTCATACAGACACAGTTTTGTAAGCTTGTTTGGTTTTCTTGGTTTTCAGCTATCCAAGAACCATCTTACTCATTTTATAACTGGAAAGGCAGCTTTGCAGTAAGTGAATTTAGAAGTCATTTGTACTCAACAATGCCTTGTTAACTTTCAAGGGTTTGTGCCAGCCAGGGGAGTATGTAATAAACAACTGGCATTATTCTGTCTTCAGTCTGTTCAGTCCTTTTTTAGATGGTTTTCCAAATGGATATTGATGGTGTTTTTATTGCTGTTCCCATTCAGGTAACCTGCTTCAGGGAGGGTGAAGGGGTGAAGGCAGAGGAAAACAAGGAAAATACAGGCAATCACTGCTGCATCTACCCCTACATGAGGAGACTCTCCTAAACTCAGGGCATTGCAGCAATCTCAGAGGATGGGCTGAGCTGCTGGAGGGCTGTCAGTGACTGCTGCAGGAGCTTCACTACACAGACTCTTCCCTCCTCCCTCAGGCTCCCTTGCTCAGAATGTCTCACTGTCACGGGTGAATCATAAGGAGCAGAAATTCTCTCCAGCTTTTTTTATGCAACATATGCCATTCCAAAAGAAAAGTGGGAAACAGTTTATCTGCTCTCTGGGACAGGCAGGTGTAGGAACCATATTTTCCAAAGTTAGTAATTCAAAATCAGAGTTTCTCTTCAATGCTGCAAAGTATAAAAAGTCTCCAGCAGTTCACTGCCTCGCAGTGTCTCATGCCTGTCACGTGCCCTTCAGTGCCATCCCCAGTAACCACAGCCAAGGGAAACACCGCATGGAGAGTGCCTGTAATCCCCTCACTGACTACAGCAGATGCAACAATCTCAGCATCTCTGTCCAAAAAGCATAAAAGATTTACGTCTGAAAGCTGAACATCCAAATGTAAATTACAGTCAGTTGAGAAAAAGAAGTCAGCTCAAATTGGCTTTAGACTTTCCTGTGCAGCCTTCATGGAGTGCCTGACAAGGCCTCGTACATCAACCCATCTGTGCACAGGATCCCACTAATTGCCATTAACCATAACCACCCGTGTGCCAGGCGGTGCCCATGTGCACAGCTCTGCACTGCCACGGGCTCACTGCCTGTCACAGAATGCCAAGGAACAGCCCAGGACAAAGCCAGGCTGTGCTGGAGAAGGGGGTCAGGGCAGAGCCCAGGGCTCTGGGGGAAGGGGAACACTGCTTCCCTGCCTCGGGAGCACCCTGCTAATTCAAACAGTGGAGCTCCAGAGCAAGAGCCGAGGGCATGAACATAGTTAGAGTTTCCTTGGAAAGTGCATCCCAAGCAGCTTGTCTGACGGATTTCACATTTCCTCCAGCTGTTTTTGCCTCTGGGGGGGTTGGGGTTTCTTTTCAGTGGCAGTATTGATGGGAACCATGAAGCAGAGGATATTTGGTGTATAATCATAATGGAGGCAAGTATCTGACCACTAGTAGAAAAGTAAATAAATACCCTTGCAGGGTCCTAGTCTGTTCCCAGCTACAGTAGAGGCACTACTATATTAAATATAACCTTAAGTAAAATAGTAAGAAAATCTGTTTATTCAATCTAATTTGGTTTACACAGATGGACAAGGACTATGGGTTGTGCAGACAGGAAAACTACTCGACCTGTGGAATATTACAAACCCTGTAATTCTGCATTAAAACATTCTTTTGTGTGGCCAAAAGCTGCAGCTACTTTTAGACTGTTCCATTTCCCAGGGTATGTTATATTGTGGTGACTCAACGTGGCAGTCGCAGGAGGACAACGCTGAGCCTTCAGTTCAGCTGCAACGTGGATCTTGGCACAAAGGTTCTGCTTCCACCACGCCAAGTCAGCACTTCACAAATATCATTTTTGCTGCTTAACACAGAAGAACCCTCTAAACTCACATTTACAAAGAAAATATACATAAACAAATGAGCCAGAGTGGCTCCTTCACCATAAGCCTGACTTGAGTTCACCTGAACTGCCCTACATGAGTAGTTCTGTGTCAATAACACAAGATTGAATTAACCTTCTGATCCTGATTTCTAAAAATCACCATACAGTCTTAGTTGTGCCATGAACAACTCTTCTATGTCTATGGAAATGTACAGGAAGGTAATAACTAAATGTAAAGTCCCAATGTTTAAAATAGAATAATTATTACAAGAGGAAAAAATCGTATGTAATGTCTTGTTAAACTCTAATGTTACCTGGAGGTAAAATTAAAACTGAGAGAATCTATTTATGGTTTAATGAAGTGCCCCAGTTATATAATTTTCACATAAACAAATTAGCATTTTTCACAATTATGCTGAAATATGCAAAATATACTCCAACTTTGAGAAGATTTGCAATAATCAAACCAGTGAAACACTGCTAAGCTAAGCCTGGACTCAGATTCCAGTTATACCACTGACCATTACATTTTGCCTGCTTTTGGGAGGGGGACGTAAAAAGCTCATTACAGAAGGGAGAGAGGCTCTTCCCTTGATGAGGAAAGCCTACGAAGGGTGTGTTTGGAATCCAAAATGCCAGTTTCTGCTGCCACATATTTACATTTGTCCCCTGCCAGTAAATTAAATAAGTAAGTGCAAAACTGATAGCTCTGAATTTTTATTTTCCAAGTACTGACTGTGTCAAGTACACAGAAGTACTTGACATCAAGTACTTTTTATTAAAAGATTTCATCTCAATGCCATAGCATATCAGTACAAGCTGTTGGAGAGACCATACTGGGACTGTTCTGTACTGTGCAAAATTGTGCATATTCCCAGAATTGTTTTTCAAAATCCAGCCCTGTATGGACTAAGGAGTGGTTTGCCTCCACTGAGACTGCTATCAGGTAGTAAACTGCTCATGAAAGAAATCAAGGCAGCAAGGTTATGGCAGAAAGATTCTTGTTGACAAGAAAATAAAATTAATGAGTAGCAACAATTGAAATTTTAGAGCTACAGCAAGGGAATTAATTTTAAATTCAGTCACATTGCTTGCTATCATGGGAATGTTCTGAGCTAACTGGAAAACCTTGCACATCTCTTGTGCACCATGTGCTAGTGTAGTAAGTACACAAAGCTGCAAACTTGACAAATACCTTGTCTCTAACAGTTTATGTTTACACACATCTGTCCCAGCAGTGCAAAACAGTTCTACTGCATCTGGATGTCAGGAAAAGCATCAACAGATACTTAAACAAAACCCAGAGAAATGCTACCTCAATACTGGGGTATTTCAACGACAGCTTGAAAACCAGCTGCAAACATACCATTGCTGTGTTAGCAAATCATCAAAGGCTTGGAAGGAAGTGTTCTTTAATGATTAAAAATTTGGGCCATGCCATAGATGAGCTATCTCACTTGATTAAAGAATCAAACTAGAGTCTCAAATACTGACCAGTAATATATAGACAAAACCAAAAGGTTTGTTTTGAGGAGAACATTTTCTAGAAGCTTCGCATTGCCAGGAGAGAGCCATTCAAAAAAACCCAAAAGAAAGTAGACAGTTTCTTAAATGAAGGGTTACGTACAAATCCAAGCATTTGCATCGCCTCTTCCTTCAGGGGAAGCAAATCCTGGTATGCAAACAGGAAGAGAGCTAAACATTTGGCAAACTCCTAGAAAAAGATCTCCCCAGAGTCTGTCACCCCACAACCTACTTGCAGCCAATAAACCCAGAGCTGGGAAAGGTAAATAATCTGACTGAAACACTCAGACTCCGTCGGGGAGATGGGATCTACCAGCCCAGCTTACAGTTTAATCACATCTTGGCCTGTAAATGAGCATTTCACCTGCTTAGGTGACCAGGAAGGTGTCAATTTTGCCACTGAAATAAATGTAACATATAATACTGCTTCCTGCCACCCTCTTCTGAGGAGGGTAAGTCTCCCAAGTATAGAGCTCTATGGCAGACAAATGCACAGTCACAACAAGAACCAAACTAATGATGTTTCTATTACAAAGGCTGAAAGCACCTCTGCATGCTCTGGGGGAAAGAAAACCTCTCCCTCTGAAAAAAAAGCATGGACACTACATTTGTAAAGAATCACCTGCCAGGGGCCTGGAGTAACTGTTTGTGTTGGAAATAAAACACCCCAGACAGAGAGTAAGAGCAGGGCACAGAAACAGAATTTACAGTCAGTGTGACACTGACTTACTCCCACAGAAACTCATCTTACCGTACGGAGCCAATGTTCAAGGGAAGCTCCACTAAAAATGCAGAAGCTGAGATTCAACTGAATTACTGTGGATAAAGCAAGTGTATAAGCACAAGGAGTGATATTTCCACACACAGTCCAGGCTCAGACCTGCAGGGTTGCTGCTCCAGGATGTGGTAACACGGTTTGTACCTCTCTGCGTCCTGCTGGGGGGTATCATTATGTAACCCACGGAATTATAATTGTAATGAGGAAGAGAAAATAAAGTTTCCATCTTTCCAGTACAACATTTCTGTAATCTTCTGTAATTGTATCAATTCCTCCTAGACCGGTTTCCCAGTTAGCACTTTTCCAATACAAGCAGGAGAGCAGGCATCGAGAACCCAACTGGAAGAGCCAGTCAAACTGTGTGCCCCTGTCCTCGTTCCTGGTACTGTCGAGAGAGGACACCAAGGAGAACTTGCAGATAATCACATTCCCAATTCAAATATTCCTGTCCCACAGAGATGACTTAGATTAGTCCTAATTCCCAAGAAAGATGTAATTTTGGTTTGCTTAGACATAGTGTAAAAAGATCTAGCTTATTTTTAGTCTTTTGACAGCTCTGCCTTTTGCCTTCAGAAATATGTAGCAGCTTCTAAACAAGACACATTAGCTAAATTACTAATTTATTACTATAAATATGCTATTTAAATATATTACAGAAGTTTAAAATGTAATAGAGGTCAGCTCAAAATTCTGTGTGGTGCTCTGTAATTCTTTCTAGCTACATTTGCTCTTGATTATTTCAGAATCCTATTTTTCCCCACCTTCCATGTTACGGTTCTGTGAACTCAGAGAATTTGTTATTTGGCAAAGGTTCATTAAGCTTATATGTGAGGGAAAGCAGCTGTAAATTGGTGCTATGAATGAAGGCTCTTCCTCTTCTGAAGAGGATAAAGCCCATAACTCACATTCTCTCAAATCTGTATTTCAGTCTGCACAACAGTTTTCATTTGTCCCCATTAATGAAGGGGAAAAAGACCACGATTAGTAACATTAATGACAACAAAGTGAAGGAACATGGTACAGTGCCATGGTAGGTTTTTTTGTTCTTTTTATAAAAAGTCCCAGGCAGTTTATTGGACTCCATCCAATTCCTACATTAACATTTTATAGCAGAAACTGAGCATGTGGAAAATGTTTAGGTTACCCTCCTGCCTTAAATGGCACAGCTTTAGAGTCATCTAAACAAATTCATGAGGAGCACTAGACCTTTCTTTTATACATCTTGGGATAACTGTAGTTACTGGACAACTGATCAAGGACAAGAAACTCTAAGCACTGAAAAGTCTCCCTGTTGTTTTCCTGGGGTCGGAAAGCAGCCACTCCCCTCTCTGTGCAGTTCCCCTCCATGTCATGTGCAACTGCTGGCTGGGGACAGCAAAGCAGCCTAAATGTACCTGCATCAGGAATGTAAAACAGCAGAATCACTGAGGTTAACTCAGGGAACCCTCATTTGCTCACACAAAGCAGGCTCCTCGAGAGGAGAAAGCAGGAAAAACTGTGCTTTAAAGCAGTTTTGCAATCAGAGCTGCTGCTCCTCTTGCCATCTGTTACCACCATATCAGCTCTTTTGAAAACAAGTTGAGCTTTGCACACAAAGCAAAGGTTGCTAGGTTTCCTTTAAGCAATGAATAATAACATGTTCCCTGAACAATTACTGTACTCCCTGAGAACAGCATTCATTTCCAGAGAATTTGAAAAGTAAATCTGTTAATAACCTTAGGAATTAATATTAATTAAACACAAATTCTTCCAGAAATTTAGCAAAATCTACAAGACATCTTTTTCCTTTTTATTGCTTTTGATTTTGAAGAATACTATTAACTGTTCAAACTACCCACATCAGACTGTAGTTTTGCTTTATGTTCACATACTGTGTTTTAAGTGAGAACTCTTATTTTTGCTAGAATTTGCTCTCTTGGCAGATATCAAAAACCAGAATAATTTCCTACTAAGAACAGTAGGCGGGACAGCCTTCTACATGAAGTCCTTCTGTATCTCCCAGTTTCACTGGGGGGAAAAAGCCTCCAAACCTCTCCTCAGTGGACAGCCACTATGAGAATGATACCTGTTTCCCTCACCTCTCTGCCCCACGTCTGCATTTCCATGTCTTGTACAGCTTACACTTACATTGCAGTTACAGAGATTACAATTTAAGAATAAGAGAGGCAAAATTTGGCAGCAGAAGGGTTTCTATGAGATTGATACACCTGGAAACATATGGACAAACTCCTCAGGTCAAGCTGAGGATGCTTTCTGGTTTTGTTGCACTGCTGTCCCAGCTGACACAGCACCAGGCAGTGTGACTGAGAAGGCTCCACACTGAATCCTCTATCTAAAGATGGATGTTGCAATTCTAAACCCTTCTAGTAAACTACTGACAGGTGATGCATCACACAGTTTCCTGCTCTGATTTGACTGCAAAATGAACAGCCAGTTTCCGAAAAGGATGTGTGTTTTAGAACTCCCTTCAAGCTCCTGAGAAGCACTGTCCATGAGCATTAGAGTGTGTCCCATCAATGGCTGCAGAGTAACTGAGACCCCTGCAGTGTGCACCCCGTTACAGACACGGCCCAGCCAGCTTTGAATTGCAATCCCCAGCACAGCATCTGTGCCAGTGCCACTTCCCACTCTGGCTGCAGCAGAGACACTGGGAGTTAGAAAAGCTCCACAGGAGACTCAAAGGCTCTTCTCTTTGGCATTTTAAATTAATGTGAAATGCAATGCTAGAACAGAGTCACGGCAGAGTCTCCCAAGGGCCCAGCCTGTCAAAGTATGAAAATGGATTGGCTGATTTATGTATTTGCTAAATTCTCCTCCGAGTCTTTAGCAGCAACTAGGAACAGTGGTTTAACACTTCAGACACGAAACTGTCACTTGGATGTAAGTGACATTTCCCCCTTCTTATACACTATTTTTTCTGTGCCTGTGTCCCCATTACATCCCAATGAGACCCTCAGATCAGAGGCAGAAACACAGGTAGAGTCTGAAGAGTTCCGAGTGCTCAATGTAAATTCATCCTCCAGTTTTGCAGAAAATGGACTTTACACAACAGCATCACAACCTCATCACCCTCACGTCTTCCCCCTGACCTGGAAATCATCCGCCTACACAGATGGAAAAACCAGTCTGTGATCTCCGTCAGGAAAACACCAACAACAGCACCTTTTGTGGCAGACACCTTTGGGAGGAGATCAGACCAAGGCTCATAAAGCTTCTTTTGCACAGCTGTTACAAGGCATAAAACAGTGCTAAAAGCCTCTGTAATTATTTCCAACTTCATTCCTTGGTTGTGACACTGTAGGTGTCAAGCTACAATCAAATCACTTTCCCTTCATGTGCTTTAGTTTCTCCTTCTATGAAGCAGGTATTGACCTTTCTTCATTAAGCACTCTGAGATGTAGGAATGAAAAACAAGTAGGTAAGAGCTGATTGTTATTAGAGCTACTAATAATAATCCTTGAGCTCTGTAAATCTCTCAGGTAAAATAATTTTGTATGACTAAGTACATCTCTCAAATCCTTCCAAATCTCTACCTGAACTTTACAATCTAGATAGGGCAGGGAAGAGGGCAGCAAAAGAAAATCATTTCCTCTTCACTGGAAACAGAACACATGCCAAAATGAAAAAAAGTGCAAAACCCTTGTCCCTGGGCAATAGGGGTCTGTTTTGTGACATGAGTCCCGCAAAATATTGACTTTTTCAATATATTTAACCTTTCATTGAATATTTAGTTCTGAGACCTTTATCTCCTTAAGAGTTTCATTTATAGGAAGGAGACAAATCGCACTTATTAAACAAGAACCAGTTTCTTTCTCTGAACATTCTTCTGAATTTAGATGTTGAGTCTGTCCTGAGCTTCAGAATTCTTAGAATAAAGGCTTCCCCCTCCCAGTGAGTGGAAACATTGACTGGCTTTACCCATATTTTCAAAACAAGAAAATCTTCTCCCCTCAATCACTTTGCACAACTGTTTGGTTTTAACCAACACAGGGAGCCACTGCTCCTTTACTCAGAGATGGAAGCTGTGCAAGGGGAACAGTCTTCATAAGCATCCTTCCAAAACACAGCTCAGTTGTTGTCTTTGCTGCTTCAGGAATGGAAGCACTGTGCTTTCCACAGCAGTCAGGAACTTAAAAACACAGAGTTTGCATAGGACAGAGAGACTCAACTCCATGGCACTATGGAATGGGAGCAATTAGGGTTTTCTTGCTCTGCAAGGCTCCCTTCCTTTCTTTAAAACCAAACGGAGAGAAACTCCAATGTAGGACTGGCTTGTATTATATCCATTCAAAATACTGTAAGAGCCAGGAAAAGTACCACCTAAAAATAGGGCTATGGCTGTCCATTGCTGGCTAGAATGACACTTGCCCCCCAGAGTTCTGATACCCTTTGCTACCCCAGTGTAAGACCTCGAGGCTTCTGAAGTTAATGGATTGATTCTCACTGACTGCAAAAATAAACCAGCCTTTTTCTTACTGTAGCTTTTGTCTCTCAAGTCCGCACACACTCAGTTGCTGATTAAGAACTACATCAAGAAAAACAACCTTCAAACCTACTTTATTTCAAAGACAAAATTAAATAGAATATTCCTACTTTTTTTCTTGTTGTTGCTGTCAAAGAAGTGACCAGTGATCACTTAATGTATAATTAAGACAGGAAGTAATTTCATATCAAGACAGACTTAACTCAGAATGAAAAATATTTTAGGAATGAAGCACAGTATGTAAAAATGACACAGAGAGGAGAAAAAATGGTCTTTTGGCTGGGCAGAATTCTGTTATATTTAAAAGAATGGAGTTGCCTTTGAATCTTCATAATAATTGGTCTCTATTCCCTGCTCAACTGTAACATTATTTAACTACTCGAATCCATAATTAAGTTCATCATCCCAGTGGAATTTGGAAAAGAGGCTTAATTTCCTGCAAGAGAAATGGAGACATTGCAGGCTGCCTCGCTGGGTGGCAAACCAATGAGTCAGCAGTGGGCAGCTGAAAACAGATTGGTTTTAATCTCCTAATCCCCACTGCATGCATATGTTGAAGGGTAGTCTTTGTGACCCCGGGAGTACTTATACTGCACAACATCCATGTCAGTTTTTTGCTTGCAGCACTTCACGATGAAAAACATCAGTTGTTGCTGTTTATAAACACATAAGAGCACAGCACAGAGAGCTTAGACCCGGTTTTTGGAAACCTGTATTCAGATATGGATGGGCTTTTATGTCAAATGTATATGAAATAGTGAACGATTATCAGAATGCAAAATCTAATATTTGCCTTTTTTTTTTTTTTTAACACAAACCACATTTTGCTTTGCTTACAAATTACAAACAGGGTGTGCAAAACCCCACACTGATCCTTATTCACAATCCATATTCTGAGTAGCTACTAATGGCTTATGTTGACAACTTGGGACTAGAAAGTACATATAATTTGAGCACCTGATGTACTTTGCTAGCATTAGAAAAAAGTTTAGGGTTTAGTTAGTGAAACCTATTCCAAACTGTGACTAAATCACAAAATCTGAGATCCAGTATTCACAAATTAGAAGAGACCTCTCTCCAGCTTAGAAAGAGACCTGCCAGATTCTCCCAAGAATGAAGCACAAACAGCCACTAGTCTTGGAAAAGCAAATCCCTGCATGCAGACTTTCATTTCTGCTTTTCATGATGTACAACACATAACCCCAGGCTTCCTGTTCTCTCTACCATTAGTTAATTTAAGTAAACTGTGTTAATAAAGCAAAAAAGCTCTGTGCTCCCCAGTTTTCCAGGCACTTCTTTTCTCTTGTTTACTCTTCCGATCTTTCCTTACTAATTCTTTGGCAACCAAGAGAAAGGAGAAGCCATATAGTTCACTGCAATTCTTTCAGTTTTATTATACTGGCATTTAGACTTTTGATTGTCTTGATTACCAGACAAGCACACAACAAGCATAAGTTGGTTTCCAACAGTAACACCCATTGTACTGTGCTAATGTTATGAAGCTTAGAATTCAGGCATTTTTTACAGATATTTCTGCAAAGAAATAAACTAAAATTACATGAAAACTACTTCACATTTTGACTTTTGAAATTATACTTCAATCCTACCTCCAAAAGTCCCTCATTTTTTCATGCACATCCATCACTTTAATGCAGTGTCTAGGCTACAAGACCCATTTATAGGTTATATCAGGAAATCTAAATCTGAATATTGCCCCTGAACTCTAACAGAAAGGAGAAAGTAATGTAAGTTTATAACTTGTCCCGTATACAGAGTCAATATCTGTGGCTCCAAAGAGGCTCTTACCTTGAGAAACAAGGCTCCCTTGGAAGCCAAGGCGTCCATTCCTCTTCCGTTGGGGTAACAGTGATAGGCAGCATCCATGACAGGATAGCGGCTGGCAAAGAGCAGACCACTGTTCACAAACTTAAAGCTGCAGCAGCCGTGGCAGCTGTAGACCCCAACATCATAGACAATGTATTCGAAATAGTGGTGGAGCTGCTCTTTCAACTTCTCCGCAGCTCTTTTGTCAAACACTTCTTGCAGACACAGAAAGTCCAGGTTGGCAGGGAAGAAAGCAGAGATCTCATGATCAAAGGTCTCATCTGTGTGTTTCTTTTTCCGCACTGAAGTTTTCTTCATGAGTGAAGCTTTGTAGAGGAGCTTGTTGTTGACAGTGCTTTGGTCCCCTGTACCATCTCCAACACGGACTTTCACCAGGGACTCTCGGGAGGCAGAGTAGCTGTCTAAACTCCCAGAATCTCCTTCCCTCTGTTTGTGGTTGGGTGTTTTTGAGATCTCTGCATCACTTTCCAGTGAGGGCTCTGCTGGGCCGCTGGCATGGGCCTGGCCATTGATGGCGTCTGTTTCTGTGTCTGACATGTGGCCATTGTCCTCTCCGTTTATACGGACAATGCACGAGTTTTCTTCTCCCTCATTTGGCTCTCCACTTCCACCTTTGTCTTCTCTCTCCTCGCTGTTGTTTGAGGCACAGTTGTCTCCTTTGTACTCCATTGAGGTTGTCCTTTTGATGCCAGCATTTACGGTCCGATTGGTGTTCTCTCCCCCCTGGGGGGAGGCCAAGCTGCTAAAACTGGCTGCACTGATGGAGGTGTTGGTAGGAGAATCTATGTAGATTTTAATCTGTGGTCTGCTTGCCCCGTTGTGGATCCTCTGGCCAATCTCTTTAGCCCTCGCCTGTGTATTGAAAACATTATTGAACCTCGCCAGCGAATCAGGCAGCAGGCAAACGTTGGCACTGCCGAAGCAGAAGCTCTTGCCGCTCCCTGCAGCCTTCCATTCGGTGAGCAGAGTGGCTCCACTGGCGTGGTGCTTGCCTTTCAGCCTGGAGTACACATACGGCCTCCTGGCCGACTGCAGCGGGGACCAGAGCAGGAAGCCAAGCAGAGCGAAAGGCAGAGAGGCTGCCAGCAGTGCCAGGTAGATGGGAGTGGTGATGATGATGCAGAGTGCATGGAAATAGCAGGGGTCATCTGCTCTTTGCCGTTTCTCGTAGGTGGTTGGAACAAAAGAGCCCACGAGCCTGTCCACTAGCCAGTAACATGGGAAAATCAGGCCCCAGGAGAAAGAATGCAGAACTGACAGAAAGCTGTTGGGAAATGGAGAAGTGTACAAAACCATTGCAACTCAGTTATGGCAACACTTCAGGGCCTACTACATGATGTCACTGTGTCAAGCATCCGTAAGAACACTGGGAGGGCGCTGGGGAAAAAGGTCCAGTCAGGAGTTTTGGTTTTTTCCAGCGACAGTCAATAACAAAACTTTAAGAGCACCATTTCACTGTGTTGGAGTAAAAATGAAACAAGGCCACTGTTTTCGTCTGGCTTTTTGGCATCTATATTTGTCAAAGGATGTCACTGTTCACTGGGGGCTGCCATAATGAAACACTCCAGAGGCAAAAGGGAAACCTAAAAAAAAAGACAAAACATATATAACAATTATGGGAAGTTTAAAGCAGATTCAGATTTTCTCACAACAATTAAAGGCTTATTATGTAGAAGGAAAATTTAAGCAAAATATATATTACTTGTCATTTACATTATTGCTTTTAAATTTCAATTTTCAGCTTTGAAGGAAACAATACTAATCAAATATAAAAACCAGTTTCACATCTTTCCTGTGAGGAGACATTAGGTCTTTCAAAAGCCGTCTTAGCACTTGGGAAATTTTGACCTGAGGTATTTAGTAAATGTCAAGATTAACCAAAGACATCAAATTTTTAGGGGCCTGATCTTACAAAAGGAAGAAAAATCTGGTAAGATAGTGACAGGGCCTTGTAACAAAACCTGACTAGAGATAGAAATCAAATTTTAAAATAGAGTGAGAAAAATCAGGTTGTGTGGGGACAAAACTATAAACACCTTCAAAAGCAAAACAAAATAGTTGGTACTCAAATCCTATAGCAAAGAAAGAGTCAGAAAGTGCCTGTGTTGAAGAGAATGGTGGGACCACAACACAACTGCTTTTAACTACTGTGTCCTGGGCATGCAAGGAATGATCTTAGAGTCCTTAAGAGAATGTCAAGAGATTGAATGATGTTTAATAAATACATCAATACTGATATGGGGAAAAGATCCCCAAAACCTGATTAAAAATAAAAAAGGGGGGGGCGAGAGCAGAAGAAAAATGTGCCACAACACACCCCCAGCCTCCCAAGGGCAGGAACAGCCCCTGCCACTGCTCACCTGCACCTCCTGCCAGCACCAACCTCTTCTGGTCAAGGGTGTACTGTCCTATGCAGGTGTGCCCTGATGGCACTATCTAGATGGAAATTGGAAAGGTTGGATCAAGGGAGGCTTTTTTTGTTTTGTTTCAATTGTCAGCTAAGCATAACTTTAACAAACTCATGCAACATGTTTGAGTTCAAAGAAATGAGTGACAAGTCAAGTGCCAAATAACAAATGCTTGGCATTTACTCGTTGCCAAAGGCATTTTGGGATGTTGATAACAGAGGGAAGCCTAGCAGATTTGTTTTCCTGAATGATTTTTAGGACTCTTCAGTAAAAATGCTCAAAAGAGACTTTGGCATCAACATATCAGATAGAAAAAATACCTTAAAACCCACTCGAATTATGTAATTAGCATTAGAAAAGAAAAAACCATAAAGAAGTTATTCTGTTCTCCTGGGTACTTAAAATGCTTTATAAAAGCCCTATTTTCATAATCACTCAGCAGGCCAGAAAGGGTCTTGTTTACAGCAGTGCCAGGGGTGAACAGAACACCGTGTTTGGGATATGTGAAGTGTGGACAAACCACAACCCTTATATTCCAACTTCCAGGCTGCCCACCTTCCTGGTGAAACCTGCAGTTGTGTTGCAGAACATAAGGTCAATTTGACTTTTACTATTTTAAAACAACACGCCACAAAAAATGCAGAAGCACAATGGACCCATAAAAATTTGCCTAATTTGGTCTTCTGTAGATAAGTGTTTTCTTAAATCTGTGATGACAGGGAACTCCTAAGGGAACACGACATCAAGTGACAATTTGTAGACAGAGCAGTCAACGCTGCTCAGTGATATGCTGAAGTTAAACAAACCCAAAACCAATCCAACACAACCCTTGCCCGTTCTGTTATGGGCTGCAGTATCAATAATCTGCAAGATAAACAGCTGCCCAGTAAACCATGAAATGCCCAACTAAAATAACTTCACAAGAGCAATTATCCAGATTATGGGGACATACTGTACCACAGGAATTCATGCTCACTGCAGATCCAACATGTGTATTAGTGAAAAAGGAAGAGAAATTAATGCAATCACAAATGTTTTCAGAGGATAAGATTGCACAGCACACGTCATAAAGCAAATTGGTTGACTGAGGTTTGTTTTAACAACTTTTAGCAAGAACATAACTATTTGTAAACATTGAAGACTGAATGATGGTTCAAGGCCACATTGGAGACTCCTACACTTAGTTTGCCTTAAAAAGGGAGAGTATCTTTGAGAATCAGGACAATTTTTAACCAGCTGTATTCCTCACTGCCAGCCTGCTGAAGTGGAGGCAACAGGGATTTGAGTACAGAGATGTATTCCATCCATTTTATTTCATGAATTCTAATAGAATCCCCACAATTAATGATACAGAAAGTTTAAAACTCCAGTACCACAGCAAATTTTAAAATATCATTGCTGGAGAAAAAGGAGAACAGAATCATTAGCTGGATGTCCTTTACATTTTTGCATATTGGAGACTGAAGACATGGACACATCAAGATCCTAATTAAAAGCACTCTTCTTGCAAGTAAATTATTTCCTGATTTATTACACTTCGAGATGAAGGAAATCACACAAGTTGCCAAAGCTCTGTTAGAGATTCACTGGCTGTTGGCTACAAAGTCACGTGTGCTAGTGGCTCAAAGCCACTCAAAAAAAGAGAATTAAGAGAGTCACGAGACAGATTTTATCTCAACAAGATCTTAAAGGGTGAGGGAAGGCACCACGGGGCCAACTGGGCCTTGGAAAACATGACGTCAGTGACGAGTCCTCTAATGCAGCGGTTTAGATGGAGCCTAAAGCTGAAGTGCCTAATTCCTCGTGCTGAAGGGTATTACTGGGTAATCCAATGCTTTATTCATGGGGGTTTGAGAGATTAAGGGACAATGTAAGATATTGCAATGAAACAGATATTTTTCTATGCTACAAAGACGTAAACTGCAGTCTTGTTTAGTTGTTTTTATTACTTTCTAAGTGTCTGAAGGCTAAAAATAGACTTTAATTTTTTTATGGTGGCAGTATAAAACATCTCAACTTCAGTGAAAACGAGACATGAGGCGGAAAGGTTTGAAAGATTTTTATGATTATAATTATGCCCAGAAGTATGCTAGAGACTTCATAGATCAAAAGACATGTTCCTAGCTCCAACATTGCTTGCAAACTAAACAAAGGACTATATAAGTCAACAAGTGGTAGAGAAACAGAGGAAAAACAAGAAATGTTGCTATAATAAGGTTATGCAGACAGTCTAGAAATGGTCAGAAAAGTTTTAACTTCCTTTTGCTTAGAAATTAAAATACACTTTCAAATTCAGACATCTAAGATTTCTTCAAAGTTCTTCAAAGTAATATCTCAGCTGTATTTTTAAAAATACTTCTAAATCACTGGCAGAACAATTATTTTTTAAAAAAATGAATAAAACTGCTGAAATGATTGATTTGGAAAGTCACCCTATAGGTAACTTGACATAGTAATTTACACAGATTCATTAAAACTAGTTTTTCTTGAATCCTGAGAATTGCTTGGTCTTCAGTGGAAGTCCTGGCAGCATGTACCTAAAGTTGGATTCTAGAAAAGCAGTTTGCTTAGACTGTATTGACTTTTTGTTGCCCTTATTTCCTGATTGTCAATGTAATTGAAGCAATGTGATCCCAGCAACAAACACTTGGTGCATTAGTACACCAGCTGTACTTCTAGGGGCCTGACCCAAACCTAGAAAACTTCATCATGCCAACTCCAAATTCTAAAATATACCTCCAAAACTTTGTGCATTCTCTTATTGAATGTGAATGCACCAATACCAGCCTGGAAACATCACCTGTCTAGTCAAATATATGCCCTGTGGGAACTTCTTACCAGGGCATTTATTTCTACTCCATTTTAAGGCATGAAGACTCACCTAAAAACCTGGATGCCAGAAACTTTCTTCAATTATATTTATTTCAGTGGAAATAGAAGCAGACTGACAGTTTCTGTTGTATTTTAGAGGGGTCAATGCCGTGAATGCCTCTAAAAATATCCTGATTATGAAAACAAAGTAATGCAGCAACCAATGCCAGTTATGATCAGCAAGGCCACTACTTTAAAATATAAATTTCATTGCATTGTTTGAATAACTTCTTGGAATTCATACCAAGATATCCTGATCAGCAGAACTGTCTCTTCTCACATGGAAGACAATCACCTATTTCCAAATGTCAATTCCTATTTATGGCCTTAGGAACTGGTAAGAAATAGAATCAATATCACATCCTCTAATGGCTGAAAATAACAGCAAATACTTCAGACAGCTTTAAGTTTTCAGAAAAGCTTTGCTATCAGGCACGAGTTAGCCAAAGTTCCTCTGCCCACTTGGTGATCTCACTCAGCACCTGGAAAGCTAAACACTCTCTATTTTGAGACCTTATTTGGTGAACTTTGGTAGTGAGACAAGTGCAGTGCACAACCCCATGAATCTGTGACATTGAGCTCTGTTTATACAACAGAGACAGAATGGGCTCTATTTACAAAACCACCTTTTAGTGTGCTTTAGTCTCGTATTTTACAGGAGCTGGAGTAATTCAGTAATGGCTACGTAGATCTGATCTTTGTAGATGGTTTGTTTAACAAATCTCAGTGAGACAGAACACTACTGGCTTTAGGTGCCCAATACAGGAGTGGAGATAAAATTTTTCCTACTCATCTTTCAGCACCTAAAACCCCCAGAGGCCTGAGTGCAGCCACGCCTGGCCCATCCATTGTCAGGGGCCACAGCTCCCTGTCAGATGAAAAGCTGTACTTTCTCAAGCAGCACTTGGAGCCTGCAGGCTTCTGGTTAGCCCAAGACAGCTCAAGAGAAGTATAAAGTAATCCATTTTCCCTTGAGTAGGTATTTTTACACTGTTGAAATTGCTCTTAAAGCTGGCAAAGAAAAGTTACCTTAACCAACAGTAAATCCAACACAAACCCCTGCCAATAAATATCAGTTTCTCTATAAAAAAGCTCACCTGCAATTCTCAAAATACTTTATGAAGGAAATTAAAATACAATGCAACTGAACTAAAACACAGCTACTTCTATAAAGAAAATTAAAGTACATTTATTCGTGTTTTACTTATGGAAAATTGGAAAAACAGAGCATTTGTAACTTGAATAAGTTTTCAGGGAAACCCTGAGACTGGACTCTTTAACTCACAATTTCCAACTCTACTGACAAAGGCATATTTCCTCAGGATTCAGAGACCTAATTCTATGGTGAGTAATCTATAAAAATCAGCATTACTCAAAACTCAACACAGAAATACTGAATCTTTGTCCCAAAACTTATTACTATGTCAATGCAAGAATTCAAACTCAAGATTTAAGATCAAATTGCTGAGACATGCAACAAAAACACTCAGCCTATTTTCAAGCAGTTAAACATAAGTCTATTAAAATTCTCTTTTTAAAAACAAAACAAAACAAAAAATAACCCAGAGCATTCCAGACTTGCAGCTCTTCAAACGTGGTGACAAATTCAAGCAAAAATATTCTGTTTACTTATTTGCAAATTCATTTCACTGCACTGGTAGATTAAAGTATGCCAATCCTCTCAGATTTCCATTTCTTCTTACAGAATAAGACATAAAAGGAGATAGTGAGCAATATATGAGTATTTCAAAATATCCCACACGATCTCTTAGCACTTTGTCTTAGAGAACACTCGTTGCCACATTTACAGAAAGCATGGCTAAATTTTGCTCAGATATTACAAAGCTATTCATCTCTCAAGTACTTATGAATGAATTACTTAAAACCACAAAATCTCTTTGGTGATTTGCCCTAAAAGCTCTCTAAGAAAGCAGAGAGACGTGGTGCAGGGTTACTCTGGGAAGTCTCATGCCACGTTCTAACTGCAAACCTTGGCTGGCTCCTGTGGGATGAGGTGCTGGGCAGCCCTGGAAGAGCAGTGCTGGCTCCTGAGAGGTGTGCCCAGAACCCACCCCTGAGTGCAGGGCAGCTGCGGCTCTGTGCACACACCCCTGCGGCAGCCCCGAGACAAGGGGCTGCTCTGCGGGCCCTGAGCACCCGCGGCCCCACAGCTGGAGCCACCAGCGACTGCAGGGAACAACCGGCTGGAGCCACCAGGGAACAACCGGCTGGAGCCACCAGGGACTGCAGGGAACAACCGGCTGTGAGAAGGAATAGGAGAAGGGGCCATGCGGAGGTAGGGCAGCACTTGTCTGGGAGAAACATCCTTGTTCTGGCTCCTGGAGAGGAGCNCAGGGAACAACCGGCTGGAGCCACCAGGGACTGCAGGGAACAACCGGCTGGAGCCACCAGGGAACAACCGGCTGGAGCCACCAGGGACTGCAGGGAACAACCGGCTGTGAGAAGGAATAGGAGAAGGGGCCATGCGGAGGTAGGGCAGCACTTGTCTGGGAGAAATATCCTTGTTCTGGCTCCTGGAGAGGAGCACAACACAGCACAGGGCAGGAAGGAGGAGGAGAATGGCCATGGACTGTCAACCAAAGCCCAACTCAGTCAGGGGGGATCCAGACCACTAAAGCCCCCCAAAGCCCCTGACTCATTTCCACAAAGGTGAAGAAGAACAAACTGCACATCATAACTAATTTGTATAGAAAAGGAGAAACTTGGCTCCAGAGTAGGGAAAACTTATCTATAAAAACACACCCCCACAAAACCCAGGCATGCACATCCCAGGATGCTGGATCAACACTGGAGCAAGGACCTTTCTTTCTCTCCTTCTCCCTCTCTTTAATGTCTTTCTCTCTTCTCTTTTACCCTACTGCTTATTCAAAATGCACCACTGTGTGTTTATACTGGAAGATAAAGGACTAACATATCAATTTCCATGCCAAGTGCATTATTTACTAATAAAACTAAGTTTTTCTGGAGTGTCTGACATTTGCCATTACTTTCAACCACAGACATCTATGAATCCAGTGCTCCCTTCCCCTTCAGGATGGGCCACCACAACCCTGCAGCATTTGTTTAATGTGTTTGCCACCAGAATTGCATTCTCAAAAAAAATCTTTCACAAGAATGCAAAACAGGACTGCAATATGTTTCTCACTCATCCTAAGACTTACTTCACTCTTTGTTAACCACTGCCCTACACAGAAAATGCTGAGCCCTCCTCTTTCCCTTCCAAGGTACCCTGGTGAACTGGGCAAGGGGCTCAGTCTGTTCTGGGCACCTCAGTGTGACAGCGCAGGAAGCAGCGTTCCACCCCAGGGCATCCTTTGGAGTCTGGTCCCCCTGCTGACAGGAACCAGCCTCCTGGCACTTTGCACTCCATTGCCAAGAGACTCTTGTTTTCTGCTGCCAGCGCAGACCTGGACACTTGCAGCCTTTCAGGTTCTGTGTTTCAGAGATTTCTGCTCCTCAGACATTGCTGCTTTCATGCACGAGTTGGGGGGGAATTTGGCAGGAAAAAGTGAACGCACAATTTGAGGTGGGGTAGAGAGAGGGCAATTTCATTTCTGAGACAAAATTTTGTGTATCTCTGTGGAAAAACAAGAATAAAGGGTAATCTCATTGTTTGTAGTATATACTTGAAATATCAAAATTGTGTTGTTGTTAATCAAAGTGGTTGCTGTTTAGAAACAAAACAAGATGTGCTAAATATGGGACATTCTACCACTTCTACCTCTAAATCAGAGAGTAGCATAAACCAGAAAAAGAACCTGGCAAGAATCTGAAAAGGAAAAAACAATGAAGGAGGGAAAGGGAGCAGCTACTTTGTTAGGGTACACATATGTGCATACAAAGTTCCTTACTCTTCTGTGGACACTTATTTTCCTTTACAATTCTGTGGGTTTCTGTTATCAAATGCATTTGTAAAGATCAGGACAATCTGTAGATATTTCATTTTACACCCCATATTTTGATTACTCTTGGAACTACAATGAAAACAGGAAGTGTCCTACGTCCAGAAGGAGCAGGAGGGGCAGAGTATTTGCACATATTTCAAAGGAAGTCCTGGAGTGGTCTGGTGTGATCACTAAACAGATAATGCACACTAGATGCTTCTCTCAGCCATCAGCAGAAAAAAACTTCTTTAAATATTTGATATGCTTTTGAAAATTCCTACTGAGTCAAACTATTACTACTTTTTTATTATGATGGAAAGTAAAATGTTTAATTGAAACAGCTGTTCCTTAATAAATAAGCAGAAGCTACGTGCACCAATGCGTGGTGTTTCCAGATTAGGGTTTCATGCAGGGTATTTCATGCATGATATTTCCATATACTAGAACATAAGTCTAAATAAGATCTCAATCCAAAGAACAAAGCTGTAGAGAATCTGAAGTGCTGATTCCAAACAGACCTAGGCCTATCTCCAGTATAAAGCACTCGATCTCAGATTAGATGTAAGATGCAAAGCAAACATCCTCACTCAGGAAAGCTTCACTGTTACAACACTATGGATATATGCTGCTACTCCAGGGGGAAAGTATGGAGTGCATTGACATGTGGTCCAAACATAGCCAGAAAAAACATAAAGTGGCTTCTCTTTTTTTTTCTTTATCAGCTCTCTGATGCATATTCACAGTGCAAGCAACTAGTTTTAGGTTCAGAAGGTTGGGTTTAGTAACCGCTACACACCAGTCCTACCAGGGCAAGTGAAACAGGGTCTGGTTTCACCAGACCTTCATCAAGGTATTTGTCAGGCTTGTTCCATTCTCCACACTCACTGTGCAGTCCATTATTTTCAAAGAGCACCCTCAGACATGTCAAACATCTGTGCAAATTATTAGGTTTACAGAAGTGCTAAGCAGTACAGCATTCACACAGGAGGATTGTTAATGCAATGCCTAAACTGGAGAGACTTTTGCTACATCTTCCAAACCAACACAGTCTTGTCCTGCTATTAAATAAACTCATTTTGCCCTGTGATTCACTTCAGAATTCAATTTTTAAGAGTCATTTTGTAGAGCAGAAATACATTTCTAAAAATTCAGTAGTCTTTACTAGAAATGCAGGCTTTCATATGTTGAATGTAATGATCTTGGAAGTGAAGCTCTTCAGCACTGAAATGAAAACCATACTTCAGTGCAAGTTTGCATTACCTCCTGCATGTAACAGAACAGTTCCCAAAGGAAAAGGTGCAGGTTGTGAAAGGTAACGTTTCTGATACTGTTAATTTTGGGGGGGATTATCTGATTCTCCCTCCATAGCTGAAGGTGTCATATACCAACAACTGAGAGTCTGTGTCAGGAATGGTACAACTTCAGTGATGAAACACAAATGCCTTTTTTTTATTATTATCTTTATTAGCTGTCAGTTGCATTTCTACCTCTGCTGACTGCCCCTTACCTATGCTACACTTCTCAGGATGTACTTTTATTTGAGTATTGCAGGTAGAGATGCCATTTGTTTTTGGCCATGGCTGGTACTCTTATACTGTCTTTAGTAAGACTGCTCCCAGAGGTAAATGTGCATTAGTGAAGCAAATGCATACTGGGAAAGTATCAAAGAACTGTTAGATGGAATAGTGTTATTTGTATAATTCTGATTATTATGCACCCCAAATTTTGTAAGATCTAAAATGATGTAGAAAGAACATACTGTTACTATCTTACATAAGTCATCCTGATCACTTAAATAGTTTCTTAAAACAGCATCCTCTGGATGCCAGCTTTTGAAGTGTTTAACGAGGTATACATAAAGAGGGTAATAATTATAATGGGGGTGTAATGAGCTTCACTATCAACGGGAGTCAAAGTACAGTAGATTTTTATCTCAGCTAATTTTTGTTATGTGCAGTAAATGCACCAGTAAAACTGAAAAAAAAAAGTCTTTGGATTTCCTCTAGTGAAAGGAATTCACAAAAGAGAACACTAATTTTTATTCTTATTTTGTTACATGAATCTGACAGGTGTTATCTGTGAAATGAAGGCCCAGAAGCCCCATGCAGTGACATAAAGCTGTATTGTACAGCACACAAAAAGAACTGCAAATTCCACTGTGTCTTGGCTACAGGTCAGAAGAACCCACTTATGTCTGTGCAATTAAACACCAAACTTCTCATCCCCAAAAGACAACTTGCAATATGATGAGGAGAAGTAACTCCCTTAGCTGTGAGGAGCAGGCTGCTGTCCCAAGGACACCCCAGGAGCAGCACAACGCAGCAGTTCCTGCAACATGAATGACCTTTTGCTGGGGAGCAGAAGCATTCATTGCCAAGCCACGGCCATTCCCTCTTGAGCCCTACAGCCAAAACAGCCACAAAGTCCCTAAATATTGCAGGGACATTTTGTAGTAAGTGTTGTCAAGCTAGGCAAGGCCTGGGATGAGATCACTGAACTCACACAGAACACTAAAAGCAGGTACCACCAGCTGGTTACACTATTCATTCTGGTTAGAAGGATTATTGATCTGTTGTGATGGAAAATACTATTGGCAAAAGCCATAAGGTCAGTATATGCAAGATCCAGCCATTTCTTCCTTCCAAAGACAAAAAAACTCTTCTACTAAATTTTAAAAGTTTGTGCTCTGGGGTTTTTTTAATATACATGAATAATTTTTCCCTTGTATCTCAGAGTGTCTTGTGCATTTAAAGAAATAATTTTGTAGCTGAGGTCAAAATTACTTGCTGAATTTATTATCCTGAAACTAACTGAGAATTCTGACTGGCTCACTAAGGCAAAGAAGCCCAACTGGTAAGCACTGAAGGCAGTAAGACTTTGCTGCTCACTCAGCTGACAGCACAACTTGATTTTCAGCATTATGAGAGAATAAGTAAACAACTCATGTAGGTCAGTTGGAGAGCTCCAACCTAATCTTGTAAAACTACTGTTGGTAACCAGAAACTTGTCCAAGTGCCTTCACATGCTGCTTGGCATATTAATTCTGTCACTGTTATACCATGTTTTCAGATACATTTACAGATCAATGAAATTATAAGCAGCTAACAGAAGAAAGGAAAGCATGAATGCAGCCTCAGTAAATTTAAAGTCACTTCAGTTTCAAAACCACTCCTCCCGAATCAAAGATGTTCTTTGAAGTCAACTGTTATTGAAATGCAGGTTTACTGATTTTTCATTTTCTACAACCCAGGATTTTCTGTGTTCCAACACTATCTGAAAACAAACAAAGCAGAACAACAACAAATAAAAGCACTAATTCTGTGTTTGTGAGTATTTGTCAGAAACCAAACAGGAGCCATGTTTTATCACATTCATCCCTCTTTTCAGTTGCAAGAATTCTGACAAACAATTTTTGAGGAAACAACTGCTTTTGTAATTAACATTGATCTCCACAGGCAAATGTGTATGGGCTGTCCAAGGCGTGTCTAAGCTATTTGCATTCCCCAGCCACGTCACAGCTGCCTGCTGTAGTCACAGGACACATTACATTTATGTAACAGGCCTACACTGGAAACTGAAGGATTTCATTTAGGACCCTATTTTGAGAGTCCTTCACTGAGTCCACTTACAGTGGCTCACACCCACCACTGTACACAAGAGAGCTGTACAACTAACTCAGCCTTGTTCAGACTGCAGCTACAGCTTTTCAAGCCTGCCATGTCAGTGAGGGACTCCAGTAATGCTCAGTCGAAAATTCTCACTTTGCCCTTTATTTCTACACATGAAAGTTGATGCCACCTGCAAATTAAGGTGACACCAGAGCAGCTGAGTGCCAGCTTCTGTCACCAGGGCACAAGGGACCTGGACACAGGTGTCAGCTCCCACAAACTCCTCCATGGGACATCTCCTATTACTGACCTTTTCTTCCTTAATTTGATTGCCTTTCAAAATTAAGGCTTGTTAAAAACAGAGTAACATGCAGAGAAGCCAAATAGAACTGAATTTAAGGCAGCTTGTACATATCACCTGCAAGCCCAAACACATGGAAGCACAGAGGTGAATGACTGGGTCCTTACTCCACTGGGTTTTCTGAAGTCTGAATGTCTAAGGATGATTCACATGAATCTGAATTAAGAATTCACCTATAAAATCCTAGGCTTCAGTGAGCAGTACCATAAACAGAAATAAAAGGTTGCCTTAAACAGAGTGTATGGAAGGCTTTATACATTAACTTAGTGATTATATTCCACTGTGTGGAATGACCCTTTCTTAAAGCCCACCACTGCAGCAATCATCCACAGGGACCCTTGCTGACACTGACAATCTCAGGTGTTAGATTTTAAATTACACTGATCCAAAGACTGGACCTTGTGTTTACCATTCTGGACTTGCTCCTGGCTGGAAATGAGACAATTGTGAACAAATGACTTCTGCATGCACACATTTGGTTCAAAGAACCACTTGTGACTCCTACAAACATAAAAAGCTCTGGCTTTATTTTGAGGGCAGAGTGATGGCATATTTTAAACTGCAAAAGCTTAGAATGCCACTGATCACATTGTATCAGCTTGCCATGTAAGCATTAAGATTTTTCAGTGTCCAAATGCTTTAAGTCCTCACCAGAAAATCTGCGTCTTTTCAAAAGAGAATAATCTCTGGGATAATCAGAATAATCAACTAACCATGCATATGCTGGTTACCAGCTGTGCTGATACCGTGGTGGTTTGGTATTTCAGAGGACTAACATTTCTTTTAAACTCAGTCGCAATGTAAAGAGGAAAGAGCTTCAGTTAGTTCTCCTCTAATTACAGCTTTGCTTGCTTTTACAAAATGTACAATGCTTCATGCTCAAATACATGCTTCTTCAGCAGAAGAATCACAACAGAACTATCACTATACAGTATTTTTTATGGTATGTAAAAATCATATCCCCTTACAAGCAAACTCACAGACTGCAGCATGTGTGCCAGTCACTGAGCAGTCAAAGCCTTACCTATCAAACCACCACTGTCATCAGCGCACACACAATTCTTAGGAACTGAAGGGATTTGTATTCTGAATACCCTCAGTCTGAACTCTACAGTTACCTATAAAAGAGATGGTCTCTGCCTGAAGCAACACACTTGAGACCTCCCAGGAAGCACAACAGCCACGAGCTGTTTCTCCACAGGGGACTGAGGAGCAGTTGAGGATTATTTGATGTTGTGCCTCATACGAGGAGGCCGAAAGCTGATGAGGTTTAATTGCTGTAATTCAGTTTCCCAGAGTGAGGCTGGGAGAGACTTTATGCTGTAAGTCAATGAGAAAAAAATCTTACTTATAAATGGGTAATCTAGGCAACTTTCCCATCAAATACTTGAATTAGTAAAATGTAGGATGTGTGACTTAACCTTCTCTTTTGCTTTATGATGCAAACCTGTTGAGTCTAGCTTTTAGTGATTTACTAGGTATAGGACATATTTGTCCTTATTTCTTTTTCCCTGGGAGCTGTGACCACATCTTTTTCCCCTTAGAAAAACCCTTTGAATTACTTTTATTTCTTCACATTTGGGGGAGTATAACTGAATTATTGTTATTATTATAACAACAACTATTATTATTATTATTATTTTATGGAAACTCCCCCAAAAGGAATAGGTTCAGTATAACTACACAAAAACACTCATCACCAACAAAAGACTTTGCCGTTCACACAGCAGGAATCCCAAATCTTGCAACGTGCCTTATTTTTAACTCTGGCTAACATTTTCTGTTTCACTGTTCTCTTTTAATGCATGCAGACACGTAAGTACTGCTAATACATCTTGTTTCTACTCATTTGTATTCATACAGCATGAATCTGCTTTCAGGGTAGCACTTTTACCTGCTTTTAGCTTTAGAACCCTACGTTCAAGACATGCTAAATTGAGGAGAAAGATTACAGGAATGAACCAGAGTTGTATCTCTTGTCACGGGCTTTCATCTCAAGGAGAGTTATTCCATCATTACCACTAACTGGACTGTCAGGCCAGGACAAAGGGTGGCCTCTCCTAACACTGTAATTCTACATAACTTTTTCTATTGTCTCAGGAGGATAAACTTCATGACTAGAGTACAGACCAGGTTATGGCAACCAATACAGGACAAAGCACTGACTCACCAACTCTCAGATAAGCTTTGCCATTTCTGACCCCTCTGTGCCACCCAAGGTCCCAGTCAAGCCCTCCCCTGCCGTTTGCTCCTTGCCACTGCACAGCACCAGCAGCTGACACACGGTGACCCTGAAACTTGGCCGCGGCAGCCGCAGCTGGGGCAGAGACACCAAGCAAGGGAATTACTGCTCCTGCCCTGTGGGAGCTTCTGGGCCTCTTGTGCACTTCCTCACTCCCTGCCCAACCTCCCAGCCAGGCGGACTTGCCTGCTTGAGTTCTGTGCTGTGACAGACCTTGTACTTGGGCACAGCTTGCTAGGGAGGAAGAGGCCCAATGAGCTGGTGAACCTGCAGCTAGTCACTGGATCAGAAGACAAGCTGCCCTCTGAAAATAGGCAATTTTATTCTTTGAGGCAACAATCAGCTGTGTAATGCTAGTCAAGCAACCTTCCCCTCTGAGAAGACTCAATTTCTTGCCTTCTATCTCACCCTTTCCCACATATTCTAGGAGAGCAGTAACAGCCTATTTTGGTGTCTTTATTGGAAAAATTATTATTCATTGTACAAGATTTCCCATTATATATATAAAATCATTTATTTCATACTCAACATATTAAAAACGGATGCATTTTCATCAACATAATTAATGTTTGTTGTAGTATCACTCAAATAACTCTATAGAGTTGTAGCTAGAGAGCAACACTCAGCTCTTCAGCTGTAGATCAATGCAAATGCAGCTGGTAATTCAGCTTTTGTGAACAGGTCATCAGCATGACTAGCATATTAACATCTCAGCCAAGGAGCAACACTTAGAGCTTTCTTGTAAAGGTTAATGAAAGGGCTCAACATGTACTTCAGTAGTGATTATTTCCAAGAAATTGGTTAGAGGGAAATGGGCCTCACTTGAATTTTAATTTAAATTATAATTTTAATCTGAACACTTAATAGAGGTGTTGTCTGACTTAAGAATATATTCCTGCTCGTGATCCCATTGTAACCTGCTTAGATTTGTTCACATTAATTGTGCATGGTGTTACCGATTAAATTCCCTGAGAAAAGACACAATACTCATATATAATGACTAATTCTCTCGACTTATTGATTCTAAGTTCAGAATCATTATGTCAGTGCAAATGCAGAATACAGGCAAGAGATGCTACACTTGGATCATAGAGAAGGCTCCTACCAAGAGCAGCAGCTCATAGTAGCGGGAACTATTTAACATTAAAGATGTACACTGCTACCTACTTAATTTTGCATTAATTTGCTCTCCCCACCACCACCCCCAAAACATTCTGCCAACACAAATAAATACACCACCCCCCCAAATATCCATTTGGAAGCATTCAGCACATTAATATAATTTTCACTCTCAAGACCCACATTGGAATCCTCCAATGAATTGTCATTAGAAACACGAGACAGCATCATTTCCAATGACCAAGGACTGCAGGCAGCCCTGCCTGCTGCTACACAAGAGCTACAATTATGTTTCATATTTCTTCAGCTGGGCTTTACGTCTCTTGCAGGGTAATCTTCACCTTTGCAGCCTGAAATCTTTGAGGCCTTCTTAGAAATGCACCCCCAGCAAGCCCAGACCCTTGAGGCAGAATTGCTCCTTCCTGGATTCCTAATGCCCTGGCAACTGAAGCCTCAACTCCCCAGTTTTCCGCAAAGGCCAGCAGCTGGCAGCTCAGCTGCCGGCAGAGCTGAGAGCATTGTGCAAATGCACAGATCCAGAAAGACTCTTTCAAAATTAATGCTGTCTAATTGCACATGGGAATATAGTAAACTGAAGAAGAAATTAAAAGAAATTAATTCTCCCAAATTCTTCCTATCTCTTCCTGAGGGAAAACTTATCTCAGCCTCATTATCTTCTAAGGACAGGGTTCTGTCTGCTCGAGGTGCTTCTCAGTCATTTCTGGGGCTTTTATTTTTAACCCAACAACTCCTCAGCTCGTACCTGGTATCACACCCTGAGATACTGGAGATAGAATTTAAAGCACTGTTAGCACTCAGCACAATCTACTAAATGTTGTCAAAGGGATTACTGAAAGCTACTCCTTGTCTGCTGCAGACATAAGATGGAAACTTAGCAAGAGATAACCCTTTGCATGCAAACAGCAAAGCAACATGAAACAATAAGAAACAACAAAGAAGGGGCAAGGAATATTATATTCTTCTCTAGGTCTGCACTAAAAATCAACTGACAGTGACACAATCCTTTTAAAATACACCAAATGAAGATGAGTTATCGGTAAAGACAGCAAGAAAATATAATTATTTAAAATCCATAAGCAAGTGCAGTTTAAGAATACAGTTATGGTAAACAACCTGATTTCCCATTAGTGAAGCATAATCTGCTCCCAACACCTCAGCAGGAATTCCCACCCTCCATGGGGATCTACAGCTGCTGCTGACAGCAGACATCAGCCACATTTCCAGTCTTTCCTTTCATCTCTCACTCCTGGAGGCCTGTTTTTAACCTTTAATTTCTGTGAGCCACTAAAATCCGAGCCAGTGGGAACTGCACAGATCTGAAGGTAGAATTTGCCCACCAGTCCTAAGTGTGTTACAAGTTCCATGGAGCACACCATGACACTTGTCCAACCTGGATAGGACTGATGCCAAAAGCAGGAGGGGAACGCTGTCAGGAAACCATTGGGAGCGCTTGTCCTCAGGAGGACACTTCCCCTGGACAGTGCTGACCATGCCCATGACTCTATTCAGCCCAGACTTGCTCTCCAGGAACTGATGGGCACAGAGCTGTGCAGGAACAACCACGTGTGCATTTGCATCCACTAACATCCAGCACCACAACTGGGAACCATTTTACAATCATCACATGAAAGCTGAAGGAAAGCACTGCTGCATTCACTGTGGTGCATGTGTGCATGCTTCATACTGCCAGGTCATTCTTCTTCATAGTATTAAATTACTTTTTTTCATTCAGACATGGGTACTTTTATGTTATGATACAAAAACTTCATAAAAGCAACAAAAAAGAATTTAAAGTAAAGACAGGCAATATTTAAAGAATAAAAAATATCTAAAATTCAGCAGGGATATCACTGTCTCCTGTGTTCAGAGAAGGAGAAAGGACCAGGAAAGAGGAAGTTCCCTCCTGTGTAAATCTCTAATGAAGATTAATTCAATATATTATGCACCCCTGTGGATTAAGAAACTCCAAATACATAAAGTAAACATTCACAGGTTCATTGTCTCCCAGACATGGGAAAAAAGGTACATCTTTGAAGAAACACTACAACAGAAACAAGAATTGCACTCTTTTGAACTCATTAAGGAACTAAACAACTGACTGCCCCCCTCACAGCAGGAAAACCTCCTCCTATTAAAATAAATGCTACTGTAATGGGTGCTGATCTGCATAATGTTATGGTAAGACATGCAGTTCCTTTCTCTGAACAAAAGACGCTGTTTTTCCAAATTAACCTGAAATCAACCCACTAAAAATTGCTTACAATGAATAGCTGCATTACTAGACTATCTTTTCATAATTGTTAGTTTATATTCCTCTCAAAGATAAAGAAAATTTATACTACAAAAGGAAATGTCCCTTGTAGCTCAAAATGATAGCTCTGCTTTGGATATCCATTCTTCAGTAGCTTTGATGTCCCTTCCAAACTGGTAAGAGGTTTATATGCAACCTATGTGCCAACTAGTGTTCATTTTTGCTTTCAGAAACACAATTGGCAATAAGTAAATTACAAAAATTTGCAATTCTTCTGAATCCTGTTGTCAGTTAATTGTAAGTGCTTTCTTTTTTCTCCCAACTTGTATGCAATTCATTACACTTTAGCTTTTCTCTTGGCCATGATAAAGCATGACACAGCAGTTTTCTTTCTTCTTAATTAAGAATACTTTTTACTGTGTTTTAAGGTTTTGGGAACTACTCTATTGTCTTTGGTGAGGGAGGGTACATGGACAAAACCATTCTGTGGGCCTCTGTGCACCAGGTCAGTGTCTGTTCGCCTGTGATTGGGAGGGCTTTGTGCTGATAACCCAGACGGTCCCTTCTAGTCCTGCATTCCTTAAAAAGGACTCCGAGTACTGTAACTGATGCTACATGGCATCAAAAAATCACAAAATTCTTTAAAATGTTATGTAGTTACTGAGCAAGTTTTAGCCCCATTAATGCAATCTCACTGAAGGAAAATCACCATTTTCAAATGCAGTTTGCGTTAACAAGCTCCGAAATCAGAAAATTACGCTGGTTCTACCATTAAATAAAGGCATAAATGCAGAAGATCTCTTCCCCAGAGCTACAGCAGAAGAAATATGCTATTGAAAGTAAATGAAACCCTGAAAATACAAAACCCCCTGACATTTCATTGGACATGATGATCCTAAAAATAGTCACCAAGATGTCAATAAGCACCTGAAGCACTGCTCTGTTAAGCATCTCTTTCTGGGTACGCTGCTCACAACTCATCCTTTTCAGGGATCCCCATCAGGTATCCAAGCCTTCACTATGGCCTCCTTATTACTAAGAATGTGTTTGGAGAGCATGAGTTTGTTTGTAAGCAAGTCACTATTAAGAATTAATTAAGATTAAGAATGTTTGTCCTGAAATTCTGTAACCAGTACAAAGTGTTATCAAAGATTTTCCCACTTCTAAAGTTGGATAAGCCTTTCTAAATCACCTCTGCTTTCACACGAGGCATTTTTCAAAGGTACAAAGAACAGTCTGGTGTTCAAATGCCTTTAAAAATATCTTTGATAGAAAGCCACTAGGGAAGTGAATCCATGTTACAGTTCTGACTTTCCTAACACTACAAGTCTGTCCTTTGTTTCTCCTCTACAGAAAGAGCTACAAGTTTCTTGGAATTAAGAATTAAATGTACCCCTCCTCACACACCAAGCATCAAAGGTGGGATTTTCTGGTCTCCTCAGAAGTCAGCAGCTCAAAACTCTTCCATCTTTGCCTCGCAGGGTTCACAGAACTCAGGTCCCACGTCAGTTTGTAGCAGTGGTAGCAGATGCACACTGACCTACTGACAAACAAAAATCACCAACTTCACCCTGCTCTCCGCGTTCGCAGACCGCTCTTTCCTCATGACAGGAGTGCAGCGAGTTGCTGTTCCCTGTCCTACCTCGGTCTCTTACACGTGCTCTCAGCAGGGGATCTGATCTCAGGTGCTTCACAGCTATTGCCAAACACACCCATTTCATCACCTACAGCATCGCCCAGGCGGGGAAGAGAGACAGACTATTGATTATTTTCTAAGGATGTCCTGGACAGATAAAGAAACTCTCTGTGATCTAAGAGAAGATTTCTGTTCTTACAGATACCTAAAAGCCATGTCATTTTTGGTGGCCTCTGGTACCTGGACTTTAGAGAGGAACCTTCTGAAGTTGACACACAGGTTTGCCAGACAGTTCATACTGAAAGCTACCTTTAGAGCTCAGAATTCAAAATAACTGATAACATGAGAACATAAGAATAACAGTTATTCAAAATAACTGATAACATAAGAAATTAGCTGGAATTAGCTGTTTAAAATATTCTGTTCCTTGGCTAAATCTCTGACAATAACCTCACAAGCTTGCAGAAGATTAAGTGGCCCTGTTGGCCTCCTCAGGTTTGTTCCCCTGTTGCAGACAACTGAGCAGAGCTCAGATTTCAGAGCAGCTGAGCACAGCTCAGCACAAGGCTGTCCAAGAGCACTCATCCTGTGGGGGTGTTCCCAACCGGGCTCTCTGGATGAGGTAACTCCAGGAACAGTCCTGGCAGTAGACAGTAGAACACAGACTGGGGTCCTGCAGTCTGTCCTCAAAACACTGGGCTGTTTTCCTTCCTTAATCCTTAAACACTCCTTGAGGAATCGTGGGGAGAAAATGACAGAGTAGAAACACCACCCAAATAACAAATACTGCCCATCTGGATCATTTTATATGACTACAGTCATCAGAGAATGGAGAAGCAAGCTGATAAAATATACTACATAAAATAAGGAGTTAAAAAAAATGGGTAGGTGCAGGACATACACTAAAGAAAGTTTCCCTAAAGTAAAATAATACACTTTTATTTACTGACTGCAAGGAAAAGCACCCAGTGTCCTATTGAGATCCTTGTATTATTTATCTACTTTAATGAACAAATATTGCAGAAAGAGGAAATTTCTTTTTACATATAGCTTCCTGATTCTCTGGTTCAATAAAAAACATTAAACATTTATTTATCCATCTACCTCTATTTACAGATAGAATCAAACTGTTAAAAATTTCACCTGCTGATAGCAACTATGAGAGACTTTGGGAAAAAGCCTGGCACATTGCTAAGATAACTGATCAAATGCTTTCAGAATCCAGCAGCAAAAACCAGAATCTTGACAAGAGCACTGCAATCCGAGTGCTAATGGAACACATGTTGCCATCCCAGTCCAGACAAAAGAGGTGAAATGCTATTATTATTTGTTATTACTGAACCCTGCATGCCTGGATGCCCATTTGTGCCTGCAAACACTTGCAGAGCATAAGCTTCAAGGAAAATGAAACCACAAGAGTTTGAGAAAACCCTGTACCATGAAGGAGGAAGCCAGCGCAGGACAAGCTCTCCTCAGGAGTTTGCACTCCAACAGAGGGGGAAACCAAACCCCCTCCGAGTTTTCAGCTCCAATGCTGGTGGGTTTTTTCCAAAGGTCACTAGCACAGACTTCCACTCTCTGTGCATTCAACTTGAAGTGTTTTAGAGAATCCAAACAAAAGAAAGACAATGTCTAATAACATCTCTTATGTATTTGTTAATCTTCTAATGAACTGTATGTGATAGCACTTGAACTGCTCATCTCCTTACCTTGACCACCTTGTGTTCTGCATCCTTTTATCTCATCAGCTTTCCCATTCAAATTTAATATTATTTTTACCACCACTATTTTTTCATTATTTCTATAGTTCCATCTTTCTTTCTCCACTACAACAATTCATATTTTATTTAGATACTGCTGTATATTTTGATAGGTTACTATCTAAAGCTCCAGTTTAGCAAATGACTGAAACGATTTATATGTTAGCACCAACCCTATGCAATGTGTTGATGGATTGTGTGGATACTGCTGTAAATCAGTTTTTTCAAGATGAGCTGCATTATCATTACTCTAACTCTTGAATACTGCAACTACACTCTTCACAGCTAAAACATGACCAACAGCATTGTGGTAAAACAGCATGAAAAACTGACAATTATATTACATTCCCAAGTACTCTGACTATTAACATTAACAAACTGAAATTTTAAGTTCTGGCATTAAGACAAGACCTCTCAAAAAGAAACAATAAATAATTTGAAGAATTTGGTGTTTCATTAAGTGCCTCCTTACCAGTACCAGCATTAACATAAGACACTGAGTTTCGGGATTTTTCATTTTTGTCAATAGCTAGCAAGATCTGCCAGGGGTACTGAAGCAACTAGCTTTCCTAATCCCAAAAGCAAGGAGACAAGCAGCACTGAGCCGTGGCAAGCACCAGCATAGGAAAACTTGGAACTACTTTCCCCAGCATCAAAAATTACAAACACATTAGAGAGGTCTTAATTAATGATTTTTTTCTCAGGCACATAGTTGAACTCTAGCTTTTTTGCTTGGGCAGTAATTAAGTGAAGGAAATTTTATTCTTAGATTTTAGAATTGCATGGGGATAACAGACTTTACTATGATCTTGGAAAGTCCTAATCACACAACTCTGCTGCACAGGCTTTAAATATTTAAAGAGATTCCTATGGGAGCCATCCATTGCCAGTTTTATATAGCTGGTAACATTTTTACTATAATCCCTACTGCCAGCACTGGATTATGCTCAGCTGTGCCCAGCCCCTTTTTAGCTCATTCTTTACTGCGATTTTCTCCTTCCCTCTGCAAATCAAGGCTTATTTGGTAACGTACAATCTCCATTTTAAGTACATCTTTCAGGATTTCGGGCGGAAAGCAGCTCAGCATATAAAGATCAGCACACAAGCACTCGCTACGATCACTGCAAGCTCCAAGAGTCTGGTCTTTACCTGACAAACAAATCCACTACAGCAAAAGTCGAGTGCCAATCTGAAAACGTTCCTGAAGAAAATGGGAGTGGATGAGGGCTAACACGGGCTAACAGAGAGGCATCTGTTTATTACCTAGATGTTAATAAGCTTTCTATTTTGCCAATGCAGTTAGTTAATATTTATAAGGCACCTTCCGATCAGGTGGGTAATTTCCGCACTCAGACAGTCTGGCGGGGTTCAATGCAGGGACATGTCTTCACTTACCCATCAGCACACCTGGCTCATTTCCTGGGCAGTGGAAGGTCACAGATGCAGCACACACAGTGACCACTCAAATCATGTTTCCAGGTGCTCTGCCTGACAGTGCACGATTAAAGTATCCTCTGTGAGCTGATTTCCTGTGATTCACAACCAAAAAGACTCACCTGTTCATGTCCCACTGCAGCCTGGCTTCTTCCATTAACACAACTGCAAAAGTGGCATTACCCTCCACAGAAAGTAAATTTACACTTATTGTTCTACGAAGTTATTACATTTGAGGCCTGCTCAGTTCATTAGCTAATATGACCAAATGAAAGTTTATCAAAAAACAGATTTTTCCTCCAAGATGGGTCACAAATGTAACAGCAGAATGCTTGTTAATACAGTATCAGCAGGCACTCAACAATAATGTCAAGCAGTCATTCCATTTGGCAACAGAAGTTTAATTTGAGTTCCAGCTGCAAAATTTGGCCTTATGCAATTCAGCTGTTAAAAGACCAACAGAAATCCAAAGCTGATGATGTAAGACTAGAGCCAATGGCTTCTCAGCTTACAAGAAAAATTCTGCTAAGTTGATACATGCTTATGGATGTTTTCAAGTCAAAAGTTCATTACATTTATTCAGTTGATCAGTGCACAATCCCTACAGGCTACAACCTGAAAAATATAATCAGTTCAAGAGAATTCTTTAAAAATACAAAAAGAGTAGGTTTTAGTAACTTCTAGCTCCAGATCCTTCCCCTTAGCTTAATTAATTCATAGGTTTCGCAGGAAAGGATTGAGACTATGAAAATCTTTGTTAAGTCAGAATCACAACTCCCGTGGCTTCCACAGCCAGATTTTGTGGACAAATAAGGAGCCTCAATGGCTCAGGGAATTCCTTCATCATATGGAGTCAGAGGGAAGTAGCTTGCTATGCAAATGAGGCAGTCCAAGCCAGACTGTATCTATCAGATGGATACCCAGGACAGGCAATTATGCACATCACACATAAAATATACATATATCACCCAAAATCAGTGTCCATCACCTGTATTGTTTCTGTATCTGTGCTAGGTTTCAAGGTAACAGCTCTTATGCAGTGGATCCTAATTAGATTTTCTGCTCTCACCCACCTTTATATACTTCAGCCTCATTAATGCGACACTTGCAGATGTCAAGAACTCCATTGAGCCTGGTACAATATAAAGGCTTAACTATGTGAAGCTGTAGCTGCCATCTCAACAGAACACTCCCAGAAGAAACCCTGGCTGACAGGAGTCAGAGGCTTTAGTATCTTAGTGACTTTTAAATATTAATTCCTAAGTCCCCAGTACACACAGCTGCACCCAGCAGATCTAAACCACAAGCCACATGTTTTGGTTTGATAAGTTTCTATCCACCAGCAGACCAGCTTTTTAAATGTCATTGCACATTTATTAATCCCTTTTATACTTCCACATAACTAACAGCAACAGATTTAGTTACCTTTCTGGCTGAGTTCTTATGTTTTAGCTGCTTTTTGAATGTTAATTATTAACACTAACAAAGTGCACTTGCTGCTGTGCTGAACAGTTCTTAGTGTAGCTGTGGTCTGGAATGAAGGAAACCTCATTGGGACATTATGTAAGTGCAGTTATCATCAATTCCACTTTGCTGGTTTATGACTTCAGCAAAAATCAGCATGCAAAAACATTGCAATTTAGACATTTTTAATCAGCTGCTATTAAGTTAAAGCCTGTTATCTTTAATATGACCCATAAAAAATCTAAACAGACTATAAATTTTGGAGCTGCATGAGCTTTATGATGTCTTGATCTTCAAGACTGACATTTCTAGAGCACAAAGTAACCTCTCAGAGACTTGAAAAAGTGTTAGTAAAACATCCTACAAAACTTCCACTTACATAACAATCCACAGTCTTCCCACAAAGTTCAAGTAAGTAACCCTGGCAAGCTCACCATGTTATCAACAGCTCTGCCTGTGCTTTGCATTTGTTTGTGCGTGGAGAATTGAGAAACAAACAAATCAGACAAAACAAAAAAAAACCCAACAAGCAAAAGGAAACAAACAAACAGAAAAACCCCTGAGATCCAGAACTCCTAGAAAGGATTTGCTTCAAGAAGTAAGTTTGTGAAGGGATTAAAAAGTGCTTTTCAAAGCAGTCAGTAAATCAAAATATTCAAATGGCACAATATTGTAGAATTGTAACATACAATTCCAATCAAAGTTTGTGATGGTCATAGAGATTTATGACCAGCTTAAAAACTTACTGAGAATGATACTCCCTAATCTCTTGCTATCTCCCTCAACCCAGAAAGAACAAACACAGAGTGGGAGAGGGAATATGGAATAGATTCCTTGAATGTAAGGAAGGAGTGTTTAGGTAACAAGGAGCAAGCTCTGACTTCATAGAATGATGCAGCATTAGGTAAACACATCATGTCCATTAGGAAAAAGGTTTGTCTTTGATGTTTCACAAATGCCTAAGGATAAGCAAATGTAGGAAAATCACATTTTAGCAGAGAAACCCCCTTAAAGAAATTCTGTCTTGCACCAGTCTCATGTGTGAGTTTTGCTAGCAGTTATTTTGTTTATCACCATGTTGTCACCACCAATGCTGTGCATGTCCAAAGCCAGAGCAGAGTACAACTCCAGCAGCTTTACAGAGACAATTAGATGGTAGGCAGAACTCAAGTCAGAAGCCATTCTTTCTTCATCACATCTTACCCATTTTATAATTGATTTTTCATGGAATTCACTATATACACTGTATGTTTTAAAATACCAGATTCTCTCACACTTGACAAAAATAGGGCACTGTGATGTAAAGAGAGAGAGAGAAGGGAACAGCAGAAAGACCAGATTAGTCCAGAACAGTAAAAATACAAATGATAAAGTATAATGTACATGAAAGCTTCGAGTAGTGCACAGTCACATGCAAAGGTACCTCCTACCTATCACACAGATCTTAATTTCACAGCATCCATCTCTGTGGATTCCAGGGAACAGTGTTGGCATGGTAACTGCAAGCTCCATGGCTTTCTTTTTTTCCTATTAGCAGTCATATGAGTTTTTTGGTAGCTTCAGGATCAAGTAAATTTAGACTGATAGCACTGTTTATTTGGGGAAAAAAAAGAAGAGGGGGGTTGTCTGAAAATACAACCAATCCTGCAGGGGGAAAAAACAGAAGCATAGCTTAGATTGAAAAATACCTCAAACTGTAAGGAAAAATTTTGCATGTCTGTACTCCTCAAAACAGTGTCAAGAAAGAATATACATCAAGAGCTTTGTCAGTCTGACCGGAGACAGAATGGGCTAAACTTCATTTTCACTCTCATGTCTTCACTATCAGTTTCAGTACAAAAGCACAAGAATAGTCACAACTGGAAAAGGTCTGTAAATAAGTTACCTTAATAGCCATCCTACTGCGAGATCCAATTTTATATACCGGGAAAATGGCAGTTTAAACAATTTTAACAGAGTGCCTCGTGCCTCCATTATTTTTATCACAGAAGACTAACTTGCAGGCTAATGAAACACTACAGATCAGAAGGCTAGCAGAAAGATGTCTGGAAATCCCAATGCACACAGCTTAAGCTTATCCATAACAGTGCCTCTAAAATCCCCTCAATGACCAAGAGAATGATTTCCTATTGCTGTAGCCCCTTCCTCCTCTCCATTTGCACAATATACACTAACCCAGCCCAGTGCCCCAGTGGTGCACAACAACCTGAGAATTCCTTAGCCAAGGCCTGCAGTGCCCCTGCTGAGGAGAGGCTGAGGGGCTGGAAGATACCCCCGTGACAAGTGCTGAGTGAATGAAGCAGTCTTGTCAACCTCAGGGTTTACATAACTCTCTGTTACGTACACAAGGGTTTACTCAGTGCTTAGAGAATGCCCTGAATAAAACTGTGCTCTAGGCATTACAGGCACCCACAGAACGTGATGCCTCTTCACACCACCATGCAGGAGTATTGCCATCTCTCCTGCAGAAACAAATAGAGAACACAATTCTCATACCCCCTGGAAATTTCTGTGTTTGTGAATTAGCTGTGCTGTCACACTGGTATCTCAGCTACATTTTGGTCTTCCAAAGCATATCTCATTTGCCAGATGATGATGTAAGAAAGAGAGAGCAATAACAGATTATCTTTTTTTTTTTAAAGTCAAATCTGTTTCAAAGGCATTTTATCCACTTCTTTCATACTGCACTCTAGGCAACCATTAATCAAATCTCAACTTCATTCTTTTCCAGTTACTTACAGCTTGTGAAAAAAAATAAGAAAAGCAGTATAATTAACAGAAGTGTCTTGGCTGCTTGTCAGATCTCTCCCATCTCTCAGTTCTTCCACTTCACCTCCCCTAACATTAGATCTCTAAAACCACTGCCCTTTCCTGCTACCCACCAACATAGCTGCTCTTTCTCAAAGTCAGTGGGACAAGTGGATGTGGAAATCCTTCCAAATTCATGTTCACATAATCCAACAACTGCTGTCTGACAAAGAGGAGCCCTAATGTCTTGTCATTCGTAGGTGCTGTGTGCCTGATGTTTGCAGAAATAGCATTTCTGGTGACTGCAGACGTGTGGGGGGGGAGGTAGGGGGTTCATGCTCTCACTGGTACCTTACTGTTCAATTTTGTAGAACTCAAAGTGCAACCAATTACAACTCAATTCTAGAGCAGAGTCTTGCAGATCCTGTCTATAAGAAAGGTAAATACTTTAAAACAGGCAATTCTTCCTCTCCCAAAGAAAATCCTGTTATTAAAAACAAGAAGCTAAAAGAGAGGGAGTATTACCTATTTTTGAAGAAATGTTTATGATAGGAAGAACTGAAGCATCTTGGTGCATTTACACTTTTACTAAGTAAGGGAAAAAAATGCAAGCTGACTAGAACATAGAGTCCCTCCTTTTCTGCAGAGCCCATTTCTCACTAGTAAAGGTTACTGGCAGCACACTGATTAAGCAGGTATGGCCAAAAGCCAGGCAGGAACTCAATAAGTATTTAAGAGCTTTTCCTCTTGATTGAACAATAGGGCCCTTCACCTCCACTTGAGCTCAGTTCAGCTTCATGAGCCTCACCTTGCAGAACTCTGCTGTTTCTCTCACCGTGAGAGCCCAGACTTGGCAGCACAGGTCACCCAGTGTTTCTGACTCACTCACAGAGTTCTGTACAGCAGCTCTACAGCACCTTGGGAGTGAATTAACACATAACTAAACACAGAGTTTCTTAGATGAACACTGAGAGTGAAAAAATATTAGAATTTTTCCTCCATAAAGTTTGTGATCTTGGTCAGTTCCATAGTGTTCCCACTGACCAGAAGCACCTTTAAATTTTATTACAGAAATTAATGTGATCATCTACTTCCTTTTGTAACTTAGCATTTTTAATGACTCTCACAGTGTTTGCGTGTGTTTGAGAGAGAGAAAGAGAGGAGCCACCTTTGGTGCCCAAAATGGAAGTGCAAGATTAACTCCAAAACACCTAGGAAAGAGTTGCTCATTTGCAAATTGCAAGTATAGAACTTGAAGCAACACTGGGTGCAAATTTATGCCTTTTTCTATTATCAATTTCTTTTCAATAAAGATTAGAATTGTAGGCAATGGTGCTCACTTGCTTCCATAGCTACTGTAGTTCCACATATGGCATAGGGTGTTAAATTGAAAAATCAATGTATTCAGAGTCAACAAAAAAGATACAGTGGCAAGTGAACATGAATCTTCACAATTGCTTCAAATTCATTTTGGAACTATGTCTATGAAGCGTTTGAATGACAGAATGACAGACAGTCAAGTAAGTATCCACATTTCAATGCAAGACAATCAATAAGGCTCTGTAAACTCTTACAAAAAAGCTCAAACCCTGCTCAGGTACATTCATCCATTTGTGCTCCATGCTAAGACTTTGCTACAGCATAAGACTATGTCTTCTTGTTACCTAGGAAGGCTGAGACCAGTCAAGTAAGTTTGTATTACATAAAGACAAAGTTCAGAACAAAGATTTCTGTTCTGCACATCACCAGGTTCTGTCACCTGCATTGCTTTTTGTTTTGTGGGGTTTGGGTGGGTTTTTTCCTCAAACATTTAGAACTCTAGATTGTTTGTCACCTGGGAGTTACACATCTATATCTTAGTAGTGAACTGAGCACTGTCTTCTCATCTTTCTCACACAAACCCATTTCTACCTACAACTAAGGAAAAACCCAACTGCAACAACAGTAACTTTACCTCATTTTTAAAACCAACCAACCATGTACTGTTTTAAAACAATGCTAAAGTGGATAATATTTAAGAAGCACTAAAATTATATAAAGCTAGATATACAGAGAATACTACAAGCTATTTGTAAGCATTTCTGTGTTTTATATGTAAAGATTTCTCTCCATATACATCTAGTCTTCACCGTCTAAATTATTATGATCAAAGTCATTCAATACAACCCTTTACAACATGTTATTTCATAGCATGGCCTAATCACATGCTATATCAAAATAAGATTTGGTAAAGGCAGTACAGGAAATAAAGGAAATAAGATTACACTAATTCAGACACTGAATAAAGAATGGAATGACTGTCTTAATTCAGGCAATTTGAATTATTAATGAACTGTTTGCATCTGTAAAGATTCTGCAGAGACTTACTCTATTAGAAAGATTTCCTCAACCACGTGGATCAGGAAATTGGAACCTCAACTTCTGAAAGGTCAGATGCAAGATGCTGGAAAGGGCTGCTCTTTTCCAGAATTTACTGCATTGACTCAAACACTGTTACCAGGAAGCCCATGCCCAGAAGTGGGTAACAAAGTGCCACAGCAAACAGGGTGATGCTGAGATAGTGTGCTTCCAAAGTTATTCTCAAACACCATAAGGAGGTGGTGTTTCTACCATTGAAATACCACAGCAGTAGAGCAGCAGGTGCAATGGCACTTTTGTATCTGAGTTTTGTAGCTCTGTCATCATTCATTCCTTAAAAGTCACAGCAAGGAGAGAAATCTATTTTCTCCTGCATCTGGCACCCTCACCTCTCTGCTCCAAGACAGAATATTTGTTGTGAAAGTTTACAGGCCATAGCAGTTTCAGTCAGCCCATCAACCACTGAGAACAGAGAGAATGATTTTTACTCGTGAACAAATGCTGATTTTTATTTGTTCATTCTTCACACTGGAGAGTGCTAACACTTCACAGAATCACAGATGTAAAAATCACTCAGAATATGTAAAGTGATTTGTATATCAGTGAACCTCCGGGCTTACAGAAATAATCTAATTTGTTCTCTGTGCCTAGCAAATTCTACTTAAAGAACAGCACTATTTGTCAATGTCTAACACTGCCTAAGACTTCCCATGAGAAATTTATTATTACTGACAACATGACTGAAAGAAACCACTAGTCCTTTACATTAGATATTTCATTCCTTTAATCTTGCTTAATTATATGTTTTATTGAGTCTGTTATTTATTATTTTTGACTTCTCTGCATGCCATTCTTTTGGCAATTTGCCAGTCTTCTTTACAGACACTTACAGTTCAAAAAATGTCCTCCTTCCTTCTGATATTGCTCTTCCCTTTTAAACCGAAACCAATATCCAAATCTTACTGTGTCTTGGAATTGCAATGAGAGAATTCCCTCCTAGCAAACCAGTAAACATTCCAGAGGTTCAGGTAAAGAAAGAGAGGTGATCTCTTCGGAATGACTGTGAAGACTTGCAATCCTGACCAGAGACTGTTGTTTCATGATAGTGTATCAGATGCTATTTGATAAAAAGCCCAGGTTACTGCCATATACACTACAGAGTGTACTGTAAATAAGCCCCAATATTTCTGGTAACAAGCCTCAGAATGTTACATACAAAAGTTAATAACTAAGCCCTGCATATATGTCTCAGCAGTTGGTCAAACATCAAATGCCTTGTAATCGTACAACCTTCAGCAGGGATGCACAGCAACAGAAATTCAGGCATAGCAGTTGGGAAATAGATACTAAATGTTCCATAAGGTAAATACATACAAAATTCTACTACCATCTACACTAAAAAAAAAAACACTTGCTTTTCACAATGCTTTGAAGGCTGGTGGCTAACAGTACATGAATCATTTTCCCACCCATATTGTAAAAAACTCTTACAGCTACAGGATCCTGCACATTCAAGCACTGTAGCTTCTACAACTATGCAAACAGAAATCTTGAAGTAAGACAAACAGAAGATAAAGGGACAGATGGTATTAGCAGTCCAGCATCACTGGGGCTTAGAGTAACGTCTGCCTTAATAGAGATCCCTCAAATCTCATCCTATCCCACTGCATCTTTTAGACATCTTTTAAATGACATAGCAATTCTCATTATGCTCTTGGCAAATCTCCCCCATCAAACCAAGTACAATATTCCCTCTAGTAATCAAAACTTATGTTTCCAAGCCTGGATTCACCAGCACATTTGTCATACATAACAGACACCTTAGATTTTCCTAATGAGTGCAAGTCACAAAAGCCAAATAAATTGCATTACATTTGTTTTGTACTTCCAACTTCATCACTCAGCTCTGCCATTTGTTTCTTCTGTGACTGAGCTGTTCCCAACATTGTCCTTAACATTGTTACAACAAATCCACAAAGCAATAAAAAAACCCCTCTACCAAACCCCACATTTTTACCACCAATATGCTTGCCTTGCTGTCATTCCCATGAGACATGGTCACTATTCTTTCATAAACTTCAGCAAAGCCTGTTGAAGAGGAAACCACAAGGGGAACAGCAGATTTCTGCTGAAAAAGAACTGTGCAACCAACAATGGCATTTTCAGAGTTGTATGTATTTACCTTTGCTAAGCAAAACATGAGAAAGGTACGTGCCAAAGTGTGCTCATTAGAGCTGGTTTCAGTAATCAGGTAACTGAAGGTTTAACTTTATATAATGCATCATTCTTGACATTTTACTGTATAGTTTTGTTCTACCATCAGGTTCCACAAAATCCTAGAGGGAATTACTGAGCACCTCAGGCACAGACTGCCGTAATCAGGGATTTACAATTAATATTTCTGAAACAAAATGTGCTCTAATCACTTTAGAAACTTCTTGTTAAAAAAGTGGCAAAACCAAAATGCAACTGAGTTCCAAGTTCAACAGTTCCCACAAACACTTGTCAGAAAGCCTTTACACAGTTCCAGACCATCCTGTCCAAAGGCTGGATAGCCTTATACAGCCCCCATTTCAATTGAGTAAATGAACATATGGCACGGAAGAGATAACACGAAACAATGGCTGCCTTTCACTGCACCTCTGGACTACTTTGTTCTGAAGCAGCCAGCCAGAAAGACACACAAAGTCTTCTCCATATTACTTTTCTGAGGCACTGACTGATTCAACATTTTGTATAACAACACAGAAAAAAGTTAACTGTGCAGATGTGTCTCAAATCCACAGGTATCAGAACACATTAACTCCCTAAAGGCTTAAAAAAATTCATTTCTTTACAATATTAATACCTCAGAAATAAACAAAGTTTATGAATATTTCTAAACAATGTTTAACATTTACATCAGACGTTTCAGGCCTTGTTTTTTTTTAAGACCATCCATTTTCCTTTCCCACATTCAGCAGCCAGCTACGGATATTTCCAGCAACGTGCTCAGCGCCCTCTTCTCTCAGCAGCAGAGTTCAGCTCATCACATCTTCCTGACACTGCAGATAATTCCTGAGGTTTTGCAGAGAGATTTTGACTACAACCAGACCCTGCTGTACTGATGCAGCTCCAAGAACGCTGGCACATCAGAAGACAGCGCCCTACAAGAGCCGTCTATCAGGAACACATCCCGAGTTCCCTGCACTGAACATTGGGCTCCTGAAGAAATTTCCTATGTTATTCTATTAACATCAACAGGAATCACCCAGGTGAATATTCACCCCAACTTTTGATTTTAGCAACTAACACCAGCACAGCAAAGGGAAGAATAGTTCTCCAGCAGGTATTAATGGGAGAAAGATTATATATAAATTATTTTGAGCACATAATAATACCAATGTGGCTATTCAAATAAGGCTTTAAGGAAGAAAAGTTTCTGCAATGCTACAGATTTTTATCTTATAAATACCCATCTCTGCTTCTGCAAGTCAACTCACATGCACAAATCTTTCTAGACTCAAGAGCTACAAACAGCTTTCTTGAAAAGAAAAAAGCTCTCTCAGCAGCTTACTTTTATCAAGATTCCACAGCTGCTTGGTTTAAACATTCCAGAGCACATTTCCTTATCAAATTCTTGAGAAGATTTGTAAAACAAACCAGAACCAAATGACATTCCCAACCCCAATAGTTTGGTGCTTACATACAAAACCATGACTACGCTACTGGTCCTTGAAAAGAGTAATTTCTCTCTCTGTAGAGTACTGCAGCATAGACAACCTAATGCTCCACAAAGTGTTTCTAATGCAAAACTCTCAAATTTAATACCAGACAAGAAGAACTTTAAATAATTTCCCAATAAACATATTGATTTCTAATTTTAAAGACCTATTTGGAAATCATTATGCAGCAACCCTTTCTCCCCAGTGGGATTCAGCAACAGATTAGAAGCAGTTAAAAACCTGAAATTTGTCTCCTGTGGTTAAGCAAAGGAAAAAGCCACGCTGGTTGCTGGGCAAATGTGACTTTAAAGAAAATAGGAAGCTTGGGACTACTGACTGTGATTTAAGAACTATTCCACATGGGACATGTTCAACCTTTGCAATACTAGGACAAATTTTTGATGGCAGGTTCTAGAACCGTTCTAAGACAATCTGAACAGTTGGACATTCCTGAGTCATGCTGCTAATCACTGCAGCCAGTTGTGAACCTGGTTCACGTACAAGTGACTCCCCTCTCCTGCTGACTGCTCTAGCAATTACATTTGGCTTTATACAAGTACAGTTTTAACATGTGACTGCGAGTATGGCTGAGCTAAATATTGATAACTTGAGCTCACAGTGTCTGTGAATTTTTGTTAGATAAAAAACCCTCTATATACACAAACATTAGAGTTTCCAAACACAAAAATACTTAAATATTGTGAACCTATTGTGAAGATCTTTGGCAAACTTCAATAGAAAAGGAAACTGATCTAGTAGTAATCTCTCCCAAAAATAGAAAAGAAATAAACAAGCTGAGTGGATGATGCTGTTCACAAAAATATCTAAAAATGGTTTTCATCTTTCTCTGTATGTTCAGGAAATGGGCTTCAAATTTCTGTCCCTTTCATGTCTGCAAAGCACACAATAGTACCAATATGCTATTGGAGTCCTAAGAGATTATCCAAGGCCTTCACATCCTGAAGGGCAGATTTCCTTTCCAGCTTTTATTTCAGAAGGGATCAGACTTGTGCAGAGACTGGTCCCATTCTGCATCTCCTCTGCATCATTATGCTTCTCTCTGGGCAAGCAGCCTCCAGGCAGCCCCTAAGTTCCTGATCCAGTACAAGGTGGCACTCCAGTCCAGTTCTTTCTTTTCCTCATGCCTGGCTGGGTACAGCTGCTGGGCCTTCACACTGATGGAAGACCAGCCTTAGGCTTCGAATTTTGCTATTTTGCCTCCTCTGATTTCCACATTCAAACTCTGAAATCTTTGGGATGCACCCTGTTTTTCACAATTCCTTATAAAAGTTATTAGGAATTATTCTGGTCCAGTAGCAGCTAAAAATTTTTGTTCAGTCAGTGGCTTAATATTAAATAATTCTGTTTCAATTTTAGAACTTTTCTTCTCCAGAAAACAACTGAAATTTAATTAATGCAATTAATTTTGAAAATATAAAATTTTAAAGTTTTGTTATTTTTGGTTCAAAGTTTGTGTATCTTAAGGTGGGAGATTAATGGAAAACAAAAAAACTGGCAAATGATCTTGCTTTTAGTTAATCCACATTTTGACATACGCGGTTTATGTAGAACAATCATCAAGAAGGTCTATTTCCTTTGTCTGCAATATTCATCAGTAGGAACTGATGATGATTCAGAGTTTGCATAATCACATTTTTAATTTGCACAGAGGTTTCTGCCTCTTGGGGGAAAAAGGAAAGATTCTTTGCCTGGAACACAGAACAAATACAGAAACACTAACTTAAATGCACAATATAATCTGGTGAAGAAGAAACATGCAGAAACACACACAGGGCCAGTAACCCCGAGGCCAATGCTGTTATTCAGCACCCAGCCCAGAGCCCCACTTTTGGCACAGCCAGGGACCCCTTCCTTCAGCCCACCAGAGGAATGTGCCCATTTGCAGCACTTCCAAATGCGGAGCTGCAGCCCAGCAGAACAGGGAGGTGGTGTTTTTGGGAGGTATCAGGGACAGCACATGCTGTCCTTTCCAAGCACAGTGTCCTGAGCAGGAAGCAGAGCAGAGGAAACCACGGGGTTCACATCACCACGTTCAGCTGAGCCCCAGTTCCGTGCAGGCCCAGCTCGGTCCCCTCCCCACAGATTCCTGGATCCACTCTGTGCTGCTGCTGCCGGCTCAGTGCAGGGGAGGGCAGGGCACACTCAGCACCAGTGTGACATTGCACCAGGAAAGCACCTCAGGGATAACCAACCAGTGCTTCCAGCTCAGCACGCCACACTGACACACAGCTCACCCCGAAAGTCATCCCCCTGCACTTTCCCAACTCCCTCGCCATCAATCTGACTTCAATGCTTGGACCTGGATTTAATAAGAAACGGTAACTTCTACTTTTCTCAACTGTGCAAAGGCTGGGAAGACATAGCCATCAAGTACCTGGTCATCATCAGCTGGTTAACAGTCAAATATCTGGACCAACAGACCCAGTTTAAATTTACACCTCGCACATGCAATCAGCCATACAACTCCATTTTTATACTACGTGGATATTAGTGACATTGTTACAAATGTGATCATAAAGTTTGCTTTGCTGCATACAAGTTCCCTGTATGTTAAATTTCCCACGCAGTGATAAATTTCTGGCCCCCAGCTGGGAAGAATGCACAGAACGTGGGCATTTGCCCTGCTTCCTTTAACTCTTAGCTGAGGCCATCAAGAAAAGTGCTTATCCTTTTTTTGAATGAATAAAACAAAAGTACAGTTTCTTCAGGAAAAAATACCCTGTTAACTCAGCCTGTTTCCTAGGCCTGGTTCTTCATGCACTGTTACACAAAAGGACCATGAAAGGGAGAGAAAAAACCAAGCCTAAACAGGATGTAAGGTTAGTGCTTGATGTTTCAAGCTTTCTTTTAGTCCTCATTTGTTTCTGCCTAAGCAAGACTATTGTTTCTTAACCACAAATTAGATTTATATAGCTCAAAATCACTGAAGGACAACAACATCATTTTGATCAAATAGAAGTTAATACAAGAATCATAGCAATCTAATATTTGAAACATTTTTAGAAAGTCTGTGTGTAAAATATTCAAGTATATAACTTTTTCCTCCCTACAGGTTGAAAGAAATTTAGATATTCATATTTTAGATTAAAATCCAATTTCAGAAGTAAAATTTAGATGTGTATAGTACTCAATAATTATGCTGACAGAGAATCAGTAATACATAAAGGACTTTGCTAGTAGAAAATAAATTCAAAGGCTGAAGTTGCAGGACAGGAAGAGTGGATAGATCTTCAAGTTTCCTGCTGCAGCCTTCAAGATTAAAATTTAAACAATTCAGAGTGAGAATGAGCAAACTTTTTATTCAAATATTTCAGGCTGTTCAAATTTAGTCTCCTGTTAAAGCTCTATTAAGAGCCTTTCAGAGGCAAACAATGGGCTTTTCAAAAATGAGACAGCAAATCTCTGATAAAAAGAACCACCTGAGTCAAACAAGGGAAGATTATTAAACATTTTTTTAATAACTGAAAGGAGGAAAGAATTTTTTCTCCTTAAAAATGTAAGAATTCACACATAGCTAGCAGTCAATAAATATCAATAGATTTAATGCAAAAGCACTTGGGAAATAATCCAATGGTACATTACATAGTTAAAATAACAAAGTGCCTTTGGATATAATTTTTAAGGTGACTGCCAGTTTTGAGAGGTGATTGTATTTCACACAGACAAAAAGAGTTATAAAAGAAGTTATGTAATGAAACAGCCTCACTATACAGGTAAGGTCCTTCCTGTCTGTATTAAGCCTGAACAAAACTTCCACCACAGTAAAATACGAGAACCCACCAGGTGAACCATGGGCTCCAAAGCTACAGCTGAGAACAACTGCCTGCAAAACTCCCGAGGTTCTGAACCTTCCCAACCTTCCCTGCAGCATCTTAAACAAGGGGCAGGAGAGCATCAGCTGCCTGACAGGGACTGAGCACTCTCTACTCTCTGTCATTTCAATTGCTGACTAATTTTTAGAGTAAGTATCTACACACATGCTGTCACCCCAAGCTAAAAAGTTATTAGCAGAATTTATTAGCCAATCTTTCCCCAGTGAACAGTGAACAGCTTCCATCAGTGCTACTGGACACAAGAGCACCAGCTGCTGCTGTTCCACCCCAGTTCTCAGGCTGCTCCTTCAAAGAAAACGATGCAGTTTGTGCTCAAGGTTAGGACCACACTGGCTTCTAACCCATTACCATCCAGACAAATACAAGTTAGAGATCTGGGGCCTGTCAGCAGTTTTCCCCTGTTGAGACCCATTTGCAGCTGCAATCCATGAGAACAGAATGTCAGCCATGAAAGGATCACAAAAGTTGATTAAAAACCAACACTTTGCCTGCAGCACACACATTCATAAACATGAAAAAATGGGAAAGAGGAATGAACATGGAACAAATATTCAAGTATTAGTCCTATTTTTTGGTAAGGAAAAGCTTTTGTAATTGGATTGCAAAATAGCATATGGATTTTTCTTTCAATAAAGTAACATGACTTCCAGCTATTTTTTATTTACTTTTCTGAAGTCACTAAGATCACTTTATATTAAAGGTGCATACATACTACAATAAAAAATGGTGTCAGCAGGTATATAGCATACACAGACATGCCTGGCGCTACATGATCACTAATACAAAGCAAGACAAAAGGAAATTTCACCCTGAGAAACCAAACTTCGGACACTTCCCAGGTGCTTCAGCAGGATGAGTGCCAGACAATAATATTAAGCTTTGTATACTCTAGGAGAAATTGTTCCACCCCAAGAGCGATCTTCAAGTAAGACAGTATATTATACACATGAAGCAAAGTAGTGGAAGAGGTGCTACATTTTCCATGAACAAAACCTTAAATATCTTCTTGCAGCTTCAAAAGTAGTTTTCTATATGCAATTCATTTTGAAGCGTAGCCCTTTTTTCCTCTTCTTAGAAGCATTAATGCAAAAGTCATTTCCTTCAGCAAATGAAAATATCCTAAAATTCCTCACTCGGTCTCTTTGAATTTTAAGATACATATAAAAAATTCATGCTGAGAAAACCAGGTCTAGAATGCAAATTGTGGAGCTAAATAATTTTGAACAAAGCTTGTACTTAACTGTGCTGTCCCAGGTCTAAGTCTACCAGCAGGGATTGGCACGTAACTAGAACTGAAGAGAGTGAAAGCAGTGTGGAACTGCAGATCCCATCCTTTCCCAGAAGCATTTTCTGTCACACCTCACAAAAGGCTTGTGGTTCACTTGCAAGCACAGGGCAGAAGCAGCACTGTGATGTGATGGGGGCATTCCTGTCCCTACCATGCCATTTGGTTCCTGTAATTTTGTGGATCTTTTATGAGGTCATGCCCCTCCCACAGTAAAGCAATGAAAGCATATTAGTTGAAGTATGAACTGAATATACAATTAAGAGGCAGGGGAAAGTGGTTCCCCTTAGATGATGGAGTTAATTCCCTTTAGTTCAGCAGGACCGAGCTGTGCAGCAGCTTGCATATGGTTATTGTTGCTACATATTGTATTATTACAGAAAATTACACATACACACCACGTACATTGTTCAGACTCCACTTATACAAGTTGACTCAGAGACTGTAGAGAAATCAAGTCTACCACATGCAGTTATTACTGTGCTATGTCTAAAAGAGCTTTGGTGCTTACAGAAGATGGTCAAAACCACTCAACTCATCCCACAAACAAGAAGCAGCACAGATTTTCTGAATGATGGCAGTAATCATGCAAAATTTTTTCATTTCACTTGTAGAAATGGGAAGTAAAGAAGGAGCCCTCTCAGTAACTAGCACTCACAGATTCTTTGCATGCAACTAGCATCTCAAGGCAGTTACAGAATTTGCTCAACCCAAAACAAGCTCAATCCAAGACAAGCCTTTATAGGCTGAAAACCTAACACACATTTTTACATTCTGTATTTTATCCTCCTGAAAAGGCTTTACTAACACAAACTGGGACTGGAGTCTAAATTAACAGACACAAACTTTAAAAGATAGCTGCCTCTGTAACAGAAAAGGTATATTTTTGCTGACTAACTCACTGAACTATGGCAAAAACCAGATTTCTAGCTCTGAAAGAGGACTTTTGACTTCACACTAGACTTCGGAATAGAAGAGGTTGCTTTTTGCAATATAGCTCTACTAGTGCTGATGAAAGCCTACAACACAATATAAAATCTTTTCAAGGTCATGCATTTCAAACCCCTGAAAAGCAATCTGGTTAAACTCAATTATCTTTTTACTACCATCTTAATTTCAAACAAGTCAAATTTTATATCTGAAAGCTTTAACATACACCTTAAAAATATTTAAAGGAAGATTACACCTCCAACTATTAAGTGCATTGTTAATGCTGAGGGAGTCCCTGACTTTTTAAGTCAGCTCCAGGTTTGACTATTCATACTCCAAGAGTTGAACCACAGTAGCAGAATGAAAAACAGACACTACCAAATCCACACAACATGTAGACTAGATTTCAATAAAATCAAAAATACTATAAAATCAAACTGAAGACTCTAGAAATCTCATATACCACAGGTCACTAACTAGAATTAAATGCTGTTACAGCCTTTTAAGCCAGGCAAAACACAAAAAAAAAACCCTCTCTACAGCTTAGTTGTCTGCAAAAAGGTCTTAACATTTCAGCCAAAGAAAATATTCTTGCAAACACCACCAGTCCTACAATGATAGAAAATCACTGCAAACCCAGACTGAAGGTACTACTGCAGTAAGGCCCCTTTTCTTTACCCAGAATCATGCTGGAAATGAGGGGGAGCTCCACAGTAAGCACCTGAGCTGCAGAAGCATTGTTTTAGTGATGCAAATCCTTGAAAACATTTTTTCCTGTTTTCTACCCCCCACTTGACTCTACTAAAAACATTCAGGACAGAGTGATGTTACTTCCAAAATATTCTTTGTGCATCATATTTGTTAACATTGCTTCATATCAAGTATCCTCATGGCACCTTGAAGACAAAAAACCCCAAAAACATTATGGCCAGTGTGAGCAACTGCCTTGCTGACTGAAATGGCTCAAACCTCAAACAGCATCCAGATAACCCAGGGAAAGCCTTTCCCATTGAATATACAACCGTGAAGGGAGGGTTACAGGGAAGGAAAACACAGACAACGTCTGTACGTGTCCAACAGTGCCTGTAAAAAAAAAATTCCATTAAAGAAAATGTCTTTTCCATTGTGCTGCCTGGCAACATGCCTAATTACTGTGGTGAAAAAGAAAAGTGGATGAAAAATGATCCTGTTCAGCTTGTAACACTCCATAAGCTCTTTCAAACTTGAAAATTTTATTTGCTCTAAACAAATGTTAATTTTACCACTAAAAAAATAGCTGTCTAGGATTGTAGAGAGGTTAACAAGATATATTTTAAGTAGTATTTTAATATATTTTATTATAGCAAGACAGCAATTACATTTTATTAATAAAAAAGAAGTAAATCCAAAGCTATGGTTTTTACAAACTTATTCCCCTAAACATCTACAGTCATTTTGTAAGAATGAACTCAAAGCCTCTACCTAAATAAAATTCCAAGTGGAAGTTGTTTCATATCCAGTTCCCACAGTGTTTGGTTCTGACTCCAAAAAAACTGATTTAATGGTAAGACACTAATTAACATGAACTGATTTAATCTTCAGTTCTGCATTTTATGGGGTTCTTCAGGTTTTATTTAATTAAAAGACAGGTGCTCAAAAGACTTTAATTCTATCCCACGTTTCTTCGTCCTTGGTCTGAACACGCTGTTGTGTCCATTCAAAAGATTAATTGCTGGTTTGAGCATCCAGTCACTTCCATAATTTAATATTAAGCCATTTAACAGGTGGTTCAAACCAGGGTCTTAAATGTTTTCGCCATCACCACAGAGCAAAGCAGTTAATGGAGGAAAATGGGGCTATAATCCTACCAGTGCCTCCACAGAATTTTACACACTTTAAAGTTCCCAGTTAAGTCTTGCAGCAGGCAGGCAACCAAGTATGCAAGTCTCTGCACTGAAACAGATACCTCTGACATCAATCTGGCAACCCTGCTATCAAACTGCTTTGTTTTCCTCTCCTTAAGTGAAAGAATAGATAACAAAAGCTAGAATATTTCCATTTGATCTTCTGACATAAACTTGAGAGATAATTAAGAAATTAATAGCTTTGCCTAAAGGAATTCACCTCCAAGGCTGTTGCAGCCAAGTTGGACTTGTCCCTTCCATTTCTTCCACAAAGCATAACAGCATTTCATCTGAAATGATGCTTGTTCTGTATCCTGTCTGCATTCTCTTTTGTGAATTCTGCCAGTAAGAAACAGATGCTACGTTTGGGTTTTTCCTGACAGCAGCTCAATGGGGGAAGGTAACAAGCTTGAAGACAGTTCCACAATGTTTAATTGCTTTACAAAATGGGACACTACAGGACTCACCCTGAGTGCACAGTTGCAAATAAACAAAATACCTGCCAACTTCAGTAAGGTCAAGGCTGTTCCCTAAATCATATTCCTACTACACTGCATAGTGACAACATCCATGGGAGGAAGTCAGCACCTCTTCTGAACAAATGGCACCCAACAGACATGAGGGGCATCACTGCCCCTGTGCCCACCTCCCAAACATAAGCTATAAAATCACTGAGTGAGTCACTGACTGTGACAAGCCTGCACTGGCAAGCACCATTCACAGCCAGTCAACAACCAGGTGCATTTCTCCTTGCTCCCAGGTTTCAGGAGCATGGCTTTCCCCCTGTTTTAAGTTGCTAGCTATAACAGGTTTATACAGATTAGCTGCATTAGTGCTGTGTCCCTGCTGAGCTCTGATGCTGGGTTGTTAATCATCTCCCCCATTCCATGACCCTTCTTCAACACAAGTTGTTCTTGGCTTGTTGTTTTTAAACCGCCCCACTGCCTGACCTTACAGACCTGTTGATCTCAACATTTCAGGACACAGCTGTACAATGTGGTTATCTTGTTGCATCTTTAGAAATGAATGATTCTGTTACTAACTAAATCAAACGTAGTCAGGGATATAATTCCCATCTTGTAGCTTTAAGTGACCACTCCCAGATTGCAACGGCTACACAGTAGTTTAGTTCACATCCGGAACTGCCGTTACATTAAAAGCAAGCAAGAAAATAGAACGACTGGTCACTATGGGTAGCTTTTCTTACCTTATTTTTCCCCAATTTTCAAGTCCAACATGGTTTTACTAGTTAACATTAGTCAAGTGGAGGGAACGAACAGATGGCAATAAAACTTTCCCACCATTCTTAGCAGCAAATTACTACAGAAGACAGTGTTGACTTGTGGAGTAATCGCTTCCTATACCAGACCATGCCTCTGAATTCTGCATAGCACAGGACAGAAAGCAGAATCAAGCAGACTTAGTGCTACTCTTCCTATCTTAAAAGTAATTTCTTAGGCAAAGAACACAAAGAGCCAGCCAAGCAGCTAGGTAAAGCAGGAGCTATCCCACTACTATAAACCATAGTGTAAGTAAGCTCCAAATATTTCATTGCAGAGATAAAATTGTTCTGTATGGTGGTTGGGAGGGTTAAGTATCATCTGGAAGATGTCAGCACTCTGTTCTTGCAGAATATCATTCTGTACAAAATGGCAATGGAAAGGATTTTCCTCATTAACGAACCATGATGGGAGGAAGAATGAAACTTAAGCCAGCTAATTTTTCCTGGATCATAATGTTCTTCATTTTTAGGTCATTTAAGTTCCATATTAATTCTAGAAAGATGGAGACTTTGCAATCCCCTGCTCCCTCTCTCATTCCATATGTAATTGTAAAAGCTCCCCTGCTGTAATAAAACATTAATCTCTGTGCTTCTCATTATGGATCCCAGACTCCAAGTGATGGATGACCGTGCGGCAGAGCACATTTCCACAGTGCACTGGAATATCACTGAGTCATCACTTGGAATAGGAAAGCACAAGTCCAGAACCCAGACTACACCTACTTGTTTGTTTGTTTTAAACCTACAGTAAAGTAACCTCTGAGTCATATCACATACAGAGATACCTGAGATGTTATTCAGGCAGAGTCGCACCCAACTAGGCAATTCTGCATATATACAAATACAAAGTACGCTAACCAGCTTCTGAAATGTGCCTTCCTTGCAGTGTTAAAGACAGAATTCATTATACCCAGAACATTGCTACATGACATGGGCATAAACAAACATTATGCAGATTGAAACAAAAAAGACTGGAGAGCTACTACTTCCTTGCAGTTGATATGACAGTACTTGCTTTGTAATGCAGTAATGACAGAAATTAGTACACTTCTCAATGTATCTGAGGATTTATCAGTGCAGCTTATTTCACCTGCAGACCTGCAGAAAAAGAAATCCTGCACTTATCTTCATTCAGCTGCTGTTCAAATATAATTTCTAATGTGGATTTTTACTTTGTTTTTATGTGTTCTTTGGTCCAGGATAGCCACAGTCTACAAATATATCTGGAAGATACATTTACGTACTGACAATAGCTGCTTACAACTGCTTTTAGATTAAAAACAAGCAAACAAAACAGCCAACCATACCAGAATGAAAAGAACTGCTAAACTTCTTTTTTAGCAGTTTTCAGTGAAAAGAAACAAACACATGATTTCCAAGTTTTCAGAAGCCTTTACTGGAAGCTATAGAAAGTTTAAGCTCAAAATGACTGCTCTCTCTGAACATAGGAGTCCTAAATCTTTAATTAATCATGTTCACACAGAAAGTTAAATAGAGTTCCTTCAAATATCCTACTTCTCAAATCTCATTGCCCTGGTCATAGAAATTCCAGTGTGCATCTCAGCCAATATAAAAGTCCTAAAATCAGAACTCATTTTAATTTCTGGAGAAACATAGAAGAAAGTCCTTGGTCCTTTCACCTGAAAGAAAACTGGGGCCTAACTCTAGTTAGGCTACTGACAACAATTTTTGTAAGATGAATACACACAGATATCTAAATAAGATTTGTATACTGTAATCAATGCTCATAACAAGGTTTAAAAACTACTTGCAGAAGAGTGACTGTAAGAAATGAAAGCTGCCCAAAAGAGCCATCTTCTGCCAAAGCAAATGTGCCTTGTTGGGGGACAACAGCCACCTGAGAGACCTATGCAGTGCTTTTGGATTAAGGCTACAGAAATGCATGGTAAGACATTTACTGTAGATGAAAAGGACACAGGAATGGCAAACTGATTATGTCTTACCATTATTCCAGAAAAACTCAGCATTCACAATCTAACATGTATCACACTTTAAGGATTCAAAAAACATTGAGCAGTTTTAATGTTATCTCTTATTTTTTTAATTTTTCAGTGTCCAGCAGTAAAGAATGAAGAATACAATGGTGATTACCAATAGGCAAAAATTCAGGAATGTGAAATATTGGTAAAGTTTGATACAGCTGTAATTAAACTTCTAATACTCAGAAACAAAACAAAAATCTCTACTACAAATTAAAATATAAAATAAAAACAAAAATACAGTCTGTCAGGGCCTCTACTCCCCATGGCTGGAGAGATGAGCTGGAAATCTGCACTGTGTAGGCCCTAAAGACACTGATAGGTGATACAGAGAGAAAAAATAAGAGAAAAATTATAAAGCTAAGTCACTTATTTGGGGCTATAAAGTATAACTTTGTTCTTAAAAATTTAATCAGGTCAACACTACTGGAGAAGTATATATTTCTTACAAATGTTAATCTACACACATGTACATACTTCTAGTAGGAGTTGTTCTCTGCTGATCATGGTTTGTACGTCCCTCATTAGCAACTTCAGCTTTTGAAGTTATGAACAATATTTCTATACAGTCCCAAGGAGCCAATAGGACCTTTGGCTAAATATTTATATTTAATATTTTATGAGGAATATAGCACAAATAAAAATAAATAACACCTTTCGCATCCTTAATTACTGAAAGCTACAGGTATTCACATGGTATTTTTCAAGGTAATAGAGCACAACTGCTGCTCATAGCTCCATTAGAAACATTTATATGCAAAACACTGCTTTTCCCAATCATGAATTTCTTTTAAGATTCATTATTGCCCTATAGTACTTTTGTCTGAAAAGAGACTCTGGAGAGATGACACTTTCTTTGGTTAGCATTGTTGTAGCTGACAGAATGCATAAAAGGCAAACTGCTTTTTCTCCAGCTTTCAGCCTGAGCCAATCAAATGCAGAAATTCTCAGCCTCTTCTCATCTTGCACTCTGGATTTTGAAATTTGCAGAATAATTGTAGCTTTCCAGCACAGAATCATTTTGTCACATAGCCCAATCTAGCTCACATAAATGCTGCTGGTGCCCTAAATACCATTAATATGTCAGCCTGATTAAAAATCATTGCATATTGTTAGCATTAATGTACATTTCATTATGAAGAAATGATCCCTCAAGGCACCCTACACTTACCTTCCTATCAAAAAATAATTTATACCTGGAAATGCGGGTTTCTTTCTTCTCTCTTAAGGTGGCATTTTAGGCCCCTCCCTGGATTTCTGGGCCCTACTGTGTTAAACACTTGTACAAAAAGCCAGACTCTGCACTGAAGAACTTACAGAATCTTTCAATTTATTTTTAGACAACTGAATAGAGTGACTGGAAAGTACAAGTGAACATCATAATAAGCACTGTTTAATCACTATAGATATCACAGCAAATAAGAGTTTCAAAATGACAGGCTTGAAAGGAAGAAAGGTAACCTTAAAGGATATCTAGAGCCAGCTTCTTCTAAACACAAGGAAAGGTAAAACAAAAGAGGGCTGTAAGAACACTTGATAAATAAACTATCAAGCCACTTTGCTCAGTTGTAGTTCAGAATACAAACTAAAAGCAAGCGAGGCAGACCCCAGCTAAGCAGCTGGAAGAAGCTGGAAAGCTCCTATCACCAGTGTCCTTAAGGGGCAGAGAGGAGAACCACAGAGAGGATAACTCAAGAACCAAGTGACCTGAGCAGTAGAGCTCTGCACTGGTGCCAGCTGCACACAGCTGGATTCCACGACAGAGGAGGGGGGTTTTCTCCCTTTGGGAGAAGTCTGGAATTTGGGAAGCCTTTTTGATGGTGCTGTTTCTGGTTTTGCTTCAGTTCAATGCAAGATACTGCAGCAAGTTATTAAGGGCAACGGCTTTTAACATCACCCAAGGGTTCAATACTTTAAAAAACCCCACAAGCATTTATTTCATTCCCAGCAGCACTTCAAGCTACACCTATACTGTCTCTTCAGCCCTGGGTCATCAGGTCTTTAAAGCCCCATGAGTTGAGAAGCCACCTAGAAAATAAAGGTCTCTAAAAGTCAAGAGAACATAAGTACCAGAGAGATACTTTATCACATCCTGGGCCAGAAGACAGGCCAGCGTGGAGCAGGCAGCAGGAACCGGACAAGTGTCAAACAACACAGAGCCCTGAGCTGGCAGCAGCTGAAGGCAATGCAGCCACAGGGTGTGGCTGAGCCCCGCACGGACAGCGGGACACACCAAGAGCTGCGTGACCGCGGCTGGGGGTGAGGTAACAACCTCCTCCTCTCTGCAGGCTCTGCCACCTCCCCAGCACTCTGCCACACCCACTGCCAGCCAGCAACCCTGCACTCCCCTGCTCAGCTACGCACAACAACCAGCCACAGGCACAGCAACTGCAGCCATCTGTTTCCCTTTGCCAGCCCCCACTCAAACGCTTCTGACATCAGCGCTGTCTCCATAGCACCTAGAAAACTTCTCTGATTTTTTTCCAGTATTAAAGCAAACCAGAGCATAAAACTGGACAAATTTAAATGCAAGATGACATTTAATAATGGCCAGACTTCGCGAACGAAGATCTGAGGAAGGTCTTTGTACACCTTCCAGCCTGCGCATTGGATTTATTTTAGGTGGGACACAGTGTGCGCAGAACTGAGCCCACCCTTTAATCCTAAGGTTCATCTGCCGGGGCCAAGCGAGCTTGGACAGTGGCAGCGAGGTCCTCAGGACGTGGGTGGATCGCCTTACAGGGCTAACGGGCTCCACCTACCCGGGGAGTTTCCCCGACCGGGAATCGAACCCGGGCCTCGGCAGTTACAGTGCCGTGTCCTTAACCACTAGACCACCAGGGGCTCCCAAGATGACATTTAATGATTTAATAAACTACTCCAGATGGCAAGAAGTAACTATGTGCAAGTCCATTTTTCATCTTTTCACAGAAATTTTGACTTAGCCACTATGAACCTGTACCAGGAAGGACTGTTTTGCAGTTCTTTCCACCTGCTCTCTGTGTTTTCACTGCACCCTTTGCTCTGCCACTTGGCACCTCAAGCACCCCTGCACAGTCAACTAAACCAAGGAATTGGTGCAGCTAAAAACTTATGTAGCAGCAGTGACTTGCATAATCTTAAAACTGAGCATGGGTCTGCATCCCCAAAGTACTACAGTGTACCACAGAATGCCACACTGCAGCTGGCAACTGCGGAATGTTTACGTGACTACTTGGAGATAAACCGGTAAAAGGGCAGGAGGAGGATCTAAATGAAATTCACTATTACCTGCTATTCTGCCAGGTGGCAGCCTCACTATTCATATTCCACTGGATCCCTTCCTCTGTCAGAAGTACCTCAAGTTTGAGATATATCCTCTGAAAAGAATGTGCAGTTCTTGCCTCTGTTTCTACCCCTTTTCTTAGATTTCACTCTTTGCTGTACCAAAAGGAGTCATTTGCTTGCTGCACACGTTTATTCCATTTTCTCTGGCCACCAGTCTTCTGTGGGTCTGTTTTCCCTTCGGAATGAAAATACTCATGCATTTGAAGCAGAGTTAAACTATTCAATACAATGTAACTTGCACCTACTCTGCCTCCTCTTGACAGTTACTACCCTGCTGCCTGCTCTCAGGAAAGTGATCCTACAGCCGGCAGTAGCTTCTCAAAAAATGTCTCCTGCAAGATCCCATAACAGTCAGCCTCACAGCATTCTACTCACACAAGAGAAAGGACATTTTGGAAAAGCAGAAAAAGTTAGTTTCTAATATCTTAAACCACAGAAGACAATTAAATTGATTAAATACCAAATATGTATTTTGCTAATAAGTATTTCTGCTGTCTAGAACTCAATTGATGCCAAATATTTTATCTTCAAAACTGAAAGCACATTCAGCACTAAAGCAGCAAATATGCTTCCATGTTAGATTATTTTGAACTGTAGCTTAGACATTCTCACAAGGTCAGTAAACATCAGGATACCAAACTGCTTGACCTTGTTTCAGTACAAGTGCTATGCAGTCCATGGAACTATAGGAATTGTAGATATCTGCATCTGAGACAAATTCCAGAGTCAGCACAGTGATGCCTAGCACGAGCACTGCCTGGGGACCCTTTCAAAGCAGGCACTTCTGAAAAATGGCCTTTTGATAGATATCAGTGTAGTAATTTTTTTTCCTTTTGCCTCATTTAAAACCCTTGCTGCACTGCTCTGGGTATGTATCCTTCATTACCAGGTCACTCCTTACCTTCATGCCTGTAATTGGAGAGTAATGATGCCATAATGGGCTCACAGTGGCAGTGAGGTGCGAGCTGGAACAAATTCAGTGTATTAGCCTCACCAAATTAAATTTGCATTTGCAGAAGGACATTCAAGGGATACAGATGTAAAACAGAGCTAAGTTATCCCCCCCCACCCCAAAAGCACGACAAAGGAAACTGAGTCTTATCATAAGCATGTCAAATATTCTTTGTCCAAAATGAGGCTTGTGACTGCTGTGAGATTTCTTTAGCCCTGGGAAAGAGCTTTGAACCACACAGCATGTGCTGGCTCTGCCTTGCAACTTTAGTGTTCAAGTTCTACACTTAAAAAATAAATCAGAACATGAAACATTAGCAACTGCAACCTGAAATTGATATGGAGAAGAACAGAGACTCTGTGGCACACTGACCTCAGAGCACACATTAGCCTGGAGGAGACCTCACCACTCTCTACACACCCTGACAGGAGGGTGCAGCCAGGTGGGCACTGGGCTCTTCTCCCAGGCAGATTACTCCCTGTCAGTAAGACAAGAGGGCACAGCCTTAAGCTGTGCCAGGGGAGGTTTAGGTTGGATATTAGGAAGAAATTCTTTACAGCCATTGGAATGGGCCGCCCAGGGAAGCAGCGGATTCTCCATCCCTGGAGGTGTTTAAGGTGAGACTGGATGTGGCATCAGTGCCATGGTCTGGTAATCACGGCGGGGTTGGACTTGAGGATCTCAGGGGTCCTTTCCAACCCGGCTGATTCCATGATTCTATGATTACACGTTTATTAGTGTGAACATCTGCAACAGGAGAAGAATAAACTCCAGAACTTTGTGCCCACAGCTAACAAGGAACACAAGAATACTTCTCAAAACCTAATCTGTAAAGCAGGTACTTAACAATTCATCTCTTTTCCCTTATCACATTTACATGAATGTCTCTGAATCTTACTGCTCTGAGAGTTATTGAATTAAATGTAACCATTTTCATCTATTTTCATTTGTTTGTCAGAGGTTCACTCAGCTGTAAGTGTAACAGTAGCATATAGACAGATATCCCACACTTCCTAAGTGAAAATTACAGTATTATTGTTTACTTATCCTGGATTATTGAAAGTCCTTATTTCAACTGTGCAAGCACTGCACAAAAGTACAGTGTGTGCAAAAATATAGCTCTGTTTTGATTTGTTTTGTCTCTCCTTTTTTCCCTTCAGAAGTCCACAGAAAATTATTAGTTTGTTTCTTCAGTTGCAACAATTCATAACTCATTTTTCAGACAGTGACTTTTAAGGGACCAAAGAGAAGGCCTAAACGTTGCACAAAAGGACACTAAAATAATTTCAAATAAAATTAATTATTTAAAAATGTAACTAAAACTCCTCCACAGTGCCTCAATCTACAACAGTAAGTCACATAACTAGCCAGAAAGACCACATGAATCACCCTTTAACAACTCTGCCAGTATAAAGGATGGCTGATGGCTGATTTAAATAAGTTTCTTTCCAATACAAAACATTCATTTTGTTTGAACTGCAAGTATTTTAACACAGTACTCATCACTGCTAAATCAAAGTCAGTAGGAATTGCACCATTGACTACAGGGATAGAGCATCAAAATGTTTATCCCAGGCTCCAGGTCAGAAGGCAGCACAACTCTAGAAGCAGTCGTGGTATCTCAGAACTCACAACACTAATAACAACTGCTACAGTAAATTCTAATTAAAGCATTTTACTCTTGTACTTTCACAAACACACGACATTTTGCACTCATAACCTGCAGCTTTCCTTTCACAAAAGCTTATACTTTAAATAAACACATCCAGAACAGAGATAGCAAAACAAGTTAAGTGCTAGAAAATTATCTGCCTGCTCATACCAGAAAGCTCACCCCTGTCTTACCCTTACTCTGTGCTGTGTGGCAGTTTTGGGGTACTGAACGGAGGGGGGGTTGCTGTATAGCTTTTTTCTTTTCTGTTTTAAGTGTTATTACTGCCCTCACAGTATTCTAAGATCATCATGCCTAGCTACAGAGACCAGATTTTAAACAGATCAGTTCAGTTAGGCACAAAATCAAAATGGGCAAATCTTCACAAGAGCTCAGAACAGTCAGTACTAACCTCTTTTGAAAATCTGCCCCAATTATAGATGCCAAGTGCTTGAAAACCTGGCTCCAAGCTCTTAAAAATCCATTTTCATATGCTCAAAATGCACACTACAGTCAATAAAGGGACTCCTGACACTGTTTTTCTACCAGGGGAGAAGCAAGGCAAGAGGCAACCTAGAACAGAGAGTAAATCCACTGAATAAACCTACTTCCATTGACAAAGCTTACTACTACTGCCTTTACTGGCACAGTGCAGTTTTTATTTATGGATCAGCCTGTCTGAGCCAGAACTGGGCACCCTTCCTTTTGCCATTTCCTCATGATGTCAGCCCGAGGTGTTGCTAGAGACAGTAGACAAGGGCCACAACAGTGAGCTGGCCTGAAAGAAAGTGTAGCTACCCCTCACACCTTCCTCTTCCTGCAACCAAATCAGGTTCAATGTGTGTAAATTAACTGAGTTTACACACAGTATCCATCCAACTGTAAATTTGTACAGTTGTGAAAGAGCCCATAACCATTTGCTATTTCCATGTGCTAGAATGGTATCACTTAGCTTTAAAACACACTCAAGGAGTCACTTCCTATAAGAAACTGTTGTGCAAAATGAGATTGAATTATACATTATGAAGCTTTCACACCTTTGAACTATCATATAAAATATAAAATAACAAGGCCAAAATTCTGCCCTCAGCACAATTCTTTGTCCTGAAGATATGAATAAAAGTTGTTCTTTTATTGTAGTTTCTTTGAAGGTATTTGTTTATTTGCATTCGCAATACAATAATTGTTCACACTTCTGTGTTAAACTATAAAACTTAAACCACAGTTTTGGCCAGTTCATTCAGTTATTACACTAGAAAGTCAGTCCCCATTAGTTCCCTGAACTGCCATACAGAAAAAGTAGAATCATCACTTTTTTTTTGCTGTGATCAGGCCTATATGGAGAAGTCTCCAAGCATCTGTTAAGGAACTCTTGCCTTTAAAACATGTGCATGACATCTAACATAGAAGTGTTTGGCTTTTTACTTCTGCCACCTGCCCTGATAATTTAAACATGTTATTTTCTTAACACAAACTATATTTACGGCAGTTACAAATACAGACTTCCAAAGAGGCAATGTTAATTCTAGCTTATCTAAACACAGATGATTCTTATGAGAAAACAAAAACATCAGGGACTTAATGTAAAAACCTTCTAATACTCTAGTGTATAATTACATTATTCATTAGCAAGTGATTTCAAGTGGGTGTAATTCAATGTTTACTTCCTGTCCCTTGAGCAAACAACAGAATAGCTACTCAATTTGATCCCAATATTCTAAAGTCTCAATAAAATCTGGTAGAGGCTCAGCCCAGGCTGCCTTCGAAGATCAAGAGTGCTTAACCAACTTATAGGTTCGCTCACTTAAGGGGGAGGATGGCAGATCCACGAGATTCCTGCGCTTTCATCATTTCTCGGTAAACTCAACAGAAAGAAATTGTCCTGCAAAACTTACTTATCACTTGCTGTTGCTTTTGCCTAATCCCATGTTTTGTGCGCTGGGCGGGTCCCTCGTGAGGTGCCCTGAAAAGGGGCACACGCACCCCGAGCCTCACCTCGCATCTCCCCGCAACAGACCCTGTCACACGCTGCTTTGTCTGACCTCAGCTTGGGACCGGCTGGGTGAGGGGCTGCACACTGGCAAACAAAAAAAAAAACCAAAAACAAAGCCTATCAAACAATGCTTATTTAGAAATAAATTAATAAAACACTTAATTACTTAATAAAGCTTCTGCCATTCAAACACCTTTTTGGCTCCATGATGCCCAGCAGGGTTAATTCCCAACGGCAACACTGGAGAAAGCGCCCCGAGACCTTTCCAAGAAGAACTCCCGCCCTGAGGAGCGAGGTGACCCACAGGAGCTTTACACGCAGAAATCCCGCTCCGAGGAGCGAGGCGACCCGCGGCATGGGCCGCGCCTCCCGCTCACCGGCCTCTCAGCTGCCGCTCTCGCTG